>VZRX01022415.1:95226-130658 GCA_013398075.1 Notiomystis cincta | reverse complement strand
AAAAAAAAAAAACAAAAAACAAACCAGTTTGACAGCAAAGGCCAGGGAGATTTTTTTCTTTGGTTGTGGATTAGTTCTTTCTTGTACTTTTATTAGTTATGGGACTCTGAGGATTTAATTAGTTGAAGTTAGAATTAATTCTTGTCTTTTCCTCTTTGTGCATAAGCAGAGGAGACATCTCTGAATATGTACTGACAGGTGGACAGATTACTAAAGACTGTTCTCCAAGAGGCAAATGCTGCTTTATGACCCCAGTGCTCATCTCAGAAAAACACCTTCAGTCCAAAGAACACTGACAGAAACTACCCAAAGTATCTGGTTTTTACCTGGGAAGAGTCTGATGATTTGCTAAATAGAATGTTTTCCATTTTTAACTCAAGGGTTTTCCTTTTTCCTTAATCCCTCATACAGACAGAAACAAACACACACAGAGACCTAAGAGCAACCAAGTTCACCAGAACAGTGGTCATTTTTGGTTGGCTGAGCCTAAAAGTGCACCCTGCATTAATTTTTCTCTTTTGTAGATGATGAGGAAAAACCCAGAGCTATCCATTACAAATCCTCTTGGTGAATGTAACTCACCCATAAACAAACTTATTGATGCAAAAAACCTTAAAGTGTCTGTGAGATTTATTCACATCTTTACCTTAAGAGAAAAAAAGGCAACCAGACAACTTCCTACTGGGGTACATTTAAAGGAAATAATGAACTCAGAAATAATTTCCAAAACTGCCATGAAGAAAGAGAGATGTGACCTAAGGCATGCTATCTCAAATTTGCATCAAAGCTCCCCATGGGCTGCCATGAGCAGAGCTGGCACAATTCACACCTCTGTGGCTGGGAATTTCAGCTAACACTGACTGCAGCAGCACTGCAAGGGCTGTCTCTAGGAAAGGATGAGCTATGTGTTTACCATATGTCAGCCACTATGCCCCAACTTGGCTTTTCAGAAAAGAAATATCTTTGTGGCAATCAAAAGCTAAACTATCTGGAGCACAGGTTTTGTATGATCTTCACAAAAATTAGAAGAAAGATTCAACACTAAAATGCTATGAATATCAGTTTCCTGCAAATCTATGAATCTATTTCAGTTTCCTTTTGCACCTATTATAAATTAATTCATAGAGATATCAAAAAAAAAAAAAAGTGAGAGAAAACAAGGCAGAGGTGTACCTATTTCCTTCTCTGATTTCAGCTGACCACTTGCCTTTTGTAAAGAAACAGCAACCACTACCATAATGTGTGTGCATTCCAAAAGCACAAAGGGCTTCTGTAAACCTAAGTTCCCTTGGAAGGCATACAAAAAAACAAACAAACAAAAAGAGAGAGCTTTTAAAATCTAAAATATTTTCCCTTCTGTTTGAAGGTAACAAGACAAAACAAAAAAAAAAAAGGTCAAACACCCTGTTTCAGAATCTGGAATTAAAGCTGTAAGTGGCAACAGTCAGGGTCAGAGAAGAGGAATGGACATATAAATTCAAGGATTCTATGATGACAAAGGGAGAATAAGCAAAAGGATGATTATCTCTCACCTCTGAAACTAACTCTGAAATGGGCTATTTCTACATGGAAAGATTCCAGTCACGGTTATGATGTGCATTACATAAGAAGGCCTGAATATACCTTTGAAAATTAAAAGCAAAATTAATTTTAAACTGCCATTTGAACTGCCAAGACAGTTTGATAACATTCCAAATGATTTAAAACATCTCTCTGTCTCCTCCCTCACCTTCTAGTTACCTGCCACTTTGTGTGTTTGCCTCACACAACTGAGGACTTACTTCTGTGTTGGAATTAACATTTTTAAGAGAAAAAGGCATGAGGTTCCTCTAACCAACACCTACTGTGTGCACATCACCATCTGAACGAGTCTGCTACATTTTCTTTTTTGTCAGTGAAGAGACCTAGGAGAGAATATACAATAATTCACCTAAACTTTTAGACAGAGCTGAGATTAAAAGTTTTAGACAGAGGAGACAGAAAATGAAGGCCATGAAAACTGCAGTCATCACACATTCATCCTACTGCAGTCATCTTTCTAAGTCCATTTTCCTTCTTTGTCTCCCTTCCCCAGAGCTGGATGCAGTCTAACCCTGAACTTCTCACATTCACATGTTTACAGGAACTTTGTCACAACAGATACACAGTAGAAGATGTTTTTCCATATCTAAATCTGTTTTTCTGTATTATGAATCATTAAAGTCCAAACAAAAATGGTAGTTTTCTTGAAATGTAGGGTTCTCCAGACCAATATCCAAACTCCCTCCTCTAGGAGTCACAAAAACAAGCCATAATTCTAGATTTCATGAAAATATAAAGCTACAATTACATATGGTGGCTTCTAAATGCTCCCTCCCACAGCAGAGGGGCTCGTGCACCTCAGTGTCTGGCAGAGCCCACGGCCACTGGCCACAAAATCAAACCATTCCTGTGTCCCTGCTGCCATCCTCACTCAGCCTCCTGTTCCTTCTGGGCTCTGGCATCATGAACACAACATATTTATTCTGACCAAAGTGTAGAGATCTGACATGCAGAGAGAGTGAACAGCAAGCCTGACAGTGATTGAGTGTAACTGCTTTGAAGTTACACCAGATTGAGACTGACTGTATCCTATAATATTTGGGAATGCACTCCAAAAAACTGCTTTTTTTTCTTCCTATCCATTTACACAAACGCATTTTAAAAACAAACCTGCAGGTTTTTTTGACACAGTATAGCAATAATCTGAGTCCCTGAACACATTAGCATTGGGAAAAAGTCTTCCCTTTACAAAATTGCTGAAGATCACTGAAATGTAACCTTTATGATAGCTCAGCAAACTTCAGATCAGTAAACACAAACGTGCCTTTGCCTCCAGTGAATATATTCCATTTTAAGAGCTGTGTTCATCCCATCTACAAGTACAATTTAATGTAAGCAGTCACATTTTATTTCCTCACTTTAAAAATGTCCAGAGATTATGTCTAATGTTTATGCTTCGATTTGCTTGAATAAAAGGCTATTTGAAAAAGCTGGATACAAACATTTCCTGCAATTCTCAATAAAAACCATATTAGAATTGGATATTTGATGCACCAAATTATCTTGACTGGAAGCTTACTAAATAAGACAAAAACTCTTGCACTGCATTTTTCTTTAAATGGAATTAATTTCTGTTATACACAGTTAAAATTAATCAGAAATGGAATTGTGGTGGGAATTAGTTTGCATTTCAGTACCTGTATCAGTGACTTTATGTGGAGAGGTGTTTTTTTACAACTCAGTTGATGTTCACTGCAGAGGCAGGACTCATGCAGAATGACCACAATTCCTTTAGTATTTTTAAGTGGCTCTCCTGGCCCTCTAAATACCCACCACATGATTTACTGTATTGGCTTCATCACTGCTGTCACAATCTACAACTGAATTCTGAAATTATGCCAAAAGTACACATTTTCAAACACAAATTAAGCATACTGCACACAGGACAGCCTGGGGGACATGTGCAGTAAGGTGACAAAGTTGATGGCTCCAAGTAGAGAATTTTCTGCACAAGAGAAACACAACAGTTCAATTGTTTGCATAAGATACTGACAGTCTTTGAAAATTACTAAAGCACTCCAGAAAACCATAACAACACCTGTTGTTGTTGTTGTTGTTGTTGTATTTCTTCCACCAAGACTTCGGAAATATTCCCAGAGCTCCAACTCCAGGATTTCAGACTGTTTAAGACAGGCAAGTTTACAAAATGGATGTGAAGTATTTTTTTGCACCTAAAATACAAAGCTGGAGGTGGAGAGCTGCACTGGTGCATCAGAAGCCTGGGGTGGATCAAGCAAGTGCCCGTGAACAGACCACTGAGAAGTGCTGAAGTGTTAAGCACTGCAGACTCAGAAGTTGCACGGATTTGCTGGTTCTGATTCACCTCTTGGTGAGACCAGCTGATACTGCCAAGTTGCATAATGTGTGTGAAGCACAGAACAGCTCAGTGACAGCCACAGACAAGGGCAGGAACAGCAATTTCATCTCTTCTGGTACAAGCCCCTGCCCTCCAGAGAGGCAGCTGAAGAAGCAGCTCAGGGCAGCACTTCAAAGCCTTTCTGGTGAGCAGAGGGAACCAGGAGAGAGCTGGTTCCCTCTGCATATTCCCAGCTGACAGGACAGCACGAGCACGTGGCTGGGGAAGGCATTACTCGAGTTAATTACTCGTGTTGTTGGCCTGTTCTGACTTGTAAAAAAAAAGGACCAGATTAAACCCATCTGACTTTATGACTTTGGATAAAGGAGTTTCAGTGTGTTTATAACAAATAAGAGCAGCCAGCAAAGCCTTAGCTGTGCTTGTATAATCACAAATTTAAAAAAAAACTAAATGGAAAACATTTCAGAGATTTCAAAGTATGTTTTTTTTAAAAAGAAGAAACACTTAAGAAAAAAAGAATCTCAAAACCATGAGAAAGTTAATAAGGAAATATGAAAGCCTTCTACTTGTAATTTAAAAAACACTAGAACTTCCTTACTTGCACCTCCTCAGTGTGCTGTTCCCAGCACTTCAATTAGGCAAGGCATTTAGGGCTGAAAACCTAAGACTGCAGGAGACACAGGTAATCATTTTGGTATTATCCTTAATTTTCCCAACAATCATTGCCAGAAAGAGAAATGCAACTAAAGGCACTTTTTTATTCTCATTACAAATTCTATCTTTCTGTGGCAATATCAGAATTTTAATGACTCATATATTCCGTGAATGAGCATAATGAACACTTCCACTCTGACACTTTCAATGTTCTGTAATTTGATTTGTTGGCAATTCCTATTCTCTCCTGTTTACAAGCTGCAGGAAACAGGTGAAATATCTACCCAGTCAAAATAGTGAATATTTATAAGACTCAACTTTATGGATTCATTTTACCTCTCTGGCAGAGTGGAGAGCTTTACCTTATTACACATTTTGGAAACCATTATGCACATGCCCAAGCAACAGCAATCTTTCCGAGAGCAGCCCTATTGTGAGGTGAAATAGCTTCAGGGGAGAACTTTGCCAGATGTTTAGCAAGTCTCCCAAAAGTTTAAACTCTTCCACTTTATAAAGCAGACACACAACTGCTAAAGCCCCTTCCTTGGGCTAAAATGAATCTTTAACTTTGCAGTTTCCATCAGTTGTGTCAAGGACCGGAGGAGAAGGCCAGGGGATGCTCCTGGGCTGGGGATGAACCTTGGGAAGGTGCCAAGCAGTGTCATAGGGCAGAAGGATCAGTCTGTGCCTTCAAGTGCCACCAGCCAGCTGCCCCTTGGCAGAGTGACCCTGCTGCCCTCCAGGTGAGGACTGACACCCACTCCTTACACGGAATTCAGACCTTGCTCTGCTGGGTTGCAATGCCTGCACCTTGTCTCTTCCATCAGTTATCTCAGCCTGCCCCTGGCTCTGCCAGAAAGCAAGGGGGACCTTTGATAAAGGCTCCCTGAATTGAAATCGTTGATAGAGTCTGGCAAAACTAATATTTTAGGGATCTTAATTCCCTTTTATTAATGGATTAAACAGAAAAGCCTCTAATTTTGTAACAAATGGACTACAAGCCCATATGTTTATTGCCTAAGCTTTCAGCAAATAAACAGACACATATCACACCTTGAGTTTAGGGAATTTCTAGTCACCAATAATTATCTCACTATAGCTGCTCAGGCAACATGCTGCATGGCCAGCAGTAAGCACAGAGCTCTCCAGTCCCTCCACAGAGCACAAAGGAGCAACAGGAGCAACTCTTTTCTTTCTGAACTGGTAAAAAAATAATAAATAGAAATGGCTGGGCAGGGAGTTTAGTCTCTGTCCTCCAGTGCTCTCAGTTGCAAATTCTGCCTGGTTGATAATTACTCTTTTCTACTACTTTACAGTGACATCCATTCACCTATTTGCAATTCACCTACTGGAGTGTGGAAAAAATCTTTATTGCAAAGCTTCCTTTCCTTCACCTATATCCAAACCTCTGAACTTGGTCAGTTTTGATATTTCAGATTTGTACAGCTAACTTTCATATGAAAAGATTTTTTAATGGCTTGATATTTTAGACAAAACATAATTCTAAAAATTAATAATTTTTATATATATTTCAAGTGTTTAGGAAACAATTAGAATCCTGTTTTCCAAAGACACCTTTACAATCTTAACAGCAGTTTCAAACTGTTTTATTCCCTCTCACTTACACAATCACCTGAAATGCCACAACATTTTAAAATTATCTTTGTAATTTTTAAGTGCTGTTTGAAAAAACAAAAGAGGCCTCAGAGAGGAGCAAGATGCAAGCACACACATTAAGCATGAAATCACATTGATACATTTCATACACATGAAAAATTAATGCAAGATGAATGGTGAACACTGAATAAGTGGCTTTTTGCACAAAGACTTCCACTTCTGAATGATGACAGAAGTCTATTAACAAAATTAAGTAACAACCTGGTAAGTTTATGAAATATTAATATATTAGAGAACAAAAGAAAATACGCTTCAGACAAAACAAAAATAACTCACCTATGGTGAATGTGAGAGTGGTGAATTCATGTCTGTTTTATTGTAAAATACTACAGCGTGGCCCAGTGGTTTAAATAGAAATATAGCTGGCAAGGGGGAGATGGCCTCAACCCAGACAGAGGAAATGGGAATGAGGAAAATCTTCTATTTTTAAAGGGTCATGAAACAAGGACAGTGGAGTGAACTGGGTGAATCCAGAGAAGCACCCACCTTCAGGCTGAAGTCACTGCGAGATGAAACATGAATGGCACTGGATGTACTCAGCTGAACTCTGCTACACAGGGACTTCTGAGCCACTGCACAGGAGGGCAGCTTACCTGGAAAGAACCCTCCCCTTTCACCTTTACACTCTCAGGTTCAGAAACCAGTCAGAATTTAGAACAACTCTGCATGAGAGCACAGGGAACTAGCGAGAAAGGGAAGAGCAGCACCAAGGGGTTTGAGGATCAGGGGGATAAGTACAGGCAAACAAAGACCAGCTGAAAGGATGGTATTAGTGTACTTCTTTTACTAGTTAAAATATTACCTGAAAACACTTACTGTTCTTGTCATCCATCTATCTATCTATCTATCTATCTATCTATCTATCTATCTATCTATCTATCTATCTATCTATCTATCTATCTATCTACCCATCCATCCTTTCTTTATTTCAGTTCCAGGCCAAAATGAAACACACTGCACGCTGAGTGGCAAGGAAAACAGTGTTTTCCCCTTGGTGTTCAAGAACTGGTATCCTAGATTCATTAAAACTCACCAGAAATGTCTGATGTGTTAAAGTAGTAATTGAAAATAAATATTATACTTATTTGAAATTACAAACCACTTCACACTGTTAATTACTTCAGCAAGCTGTGTACTTTTACACTTGCAATCACTCACAGAGATGAGATTACTGCTAAAGCAGACTCAAAATAAATATACATGCCAATAGATGCCAAAAAAATTTTAAAATTAAAAAGAATGTTTTCCTCAAACATCTTGAAGATATTGATTTGTGAAGAAAGAAAACATTCTCCATAAACTTCTGAGATTATTAAGGAATATGAGTAATTTACCATGCAGAGCAACACATTAAAATCTACAAATGAATATTGGAAAAAGGAGGTTTTTTTACAAATACAGAAATAATTAAACATAACTGCAAGAACAAAATGATGAGCAATATTACTTAGATCATGGCAGGACAATGGGATTATCACATGACTAAAATGGGTCATTATTACATAAAATTTCCTTGTGGCTTATTAAAGATTGTCACCCTTTCTTTACAACTGCATAAAAATAAACATGTCAAGGATGGTTTCTCACTGAATTTTGTAAGAGTGTCTTCCCTTAAACAAGAGTAGAATAACATCTTCAGGTCTTTTTAAAAGGACACAAAAGCAGGTTTTTATGAGCTTTAGTGGGCACATTTTTGTACATTTACATGAACTCCAGCACATGAAATCTTTAACTCAAGAAGATTACAGGTAATATGGCCAAAAGAAATTTCACCACCTTTGTAATCACAGCCTGATGACACCAAAAGTGCTCCTGCAATTAAAAATACAGGTTTCCCAAAAGTCACTGTGATTTATGGACTAAGTGATTTGCCTGTCTCTGGAAAACTTTTAGAGCATGGCTTGTAAAATTAAATATTTTGATCCTGTAAGAAAGAATTCCGAGATGAATTTTTAATGTCTCTCTAGGGCAAGGCATGGAGATATGGAGAATATTCCTTCCTACACCTACTTCTCTGATTTCTTATGCCAGTCACAGAATGATTCTACAAGGTCTCCATAGAAAAGTACAGAGGAGATGCTGCTGTTGCCTGCATTTTAGACTGATTATTCTGCAGCTTTTCTACCTCCGTAATTCAGGGAGTGTTTGAGTGAGCACTCAAGAATAGATGTTTTCATAGTATACAAGGTCTTTTCTGCTTTCAAATGTGTGGCACATCAGCATGGTGTAAGTGGTAATATTCACCCAATATTTCCATGCATCTCTGAGTCTTTAGCAAGCCAGGAAAACTTCCAGCTTCCATAAAAACACTTCCATTGATTGTTTGCTTTCCCCAACTAAATAAAGTAGCATCCAGTTGGGAGGGTCAAAAAGAATGTGACATCTGTTTTACTGTTTCAGAAGATAACCATAATACTCATTGAATGTGTACAGTAATGACCTTGGATATGGTTGATGCCAACTTTATTGCACTGACCAGTGATTCAGCTTTCTGTTAATTATGTTCATTATAGGCATTTTTCTTCTATAGGTAATAGTAGAATAACTTTGATAACAAAGGACATGCCAATTGTATATTCTTACTTTTGTTACATTCATTGATAATTCTGGTTTAATGTTCAGAGAATTTAATGTTATGAGGAAAAAAAAGTTAATGTTTATATAAATTCTGCATGGAGAAGTCCTGCTATATACACTAAATGGATTTCTATGAAAAATGAGCTTTTTATTAGCTCTTTGATCAAAAAAGCCCCAAACTTGGTTGTTTCAGACCACAGATTGTACAATATTTGTCTTGAACAATTATTATTACACATCTTGTCACTGAGTGGAAGATGAGGACTTTTCCTGGGCAGTGCATCAATAACTGACACCTCCCCAGAGCCCCACTGCAGCTTCTCCTGTTCCTATTTACACCTCTGTGCCACAGAGAGCCACAGCTCACCCCGAGAGCCCACGGCTGCAGCAATGCCCAAGCCCCTCTTTGAGCAAGACACCTACAGGTCCATTTAGTCCTGCAGAAATTAGAAGCCAACATGCACAGTGTTCTTTCAGTGCCAACAAACTTCAATAAATGGTGCTATGATCTTCTTAGATATTGGTAATATAAAATGTTCTAAACTCCATCTGAAGTGCTGTTGTCCTTTTACTTTTTTTTCCTTTTTGTATTAATGCTGGCTACCAATAGTAAGAGAGCATAAGAACAAGGAAAAACAAACTACAAGGAGCTCTTACAACGGCACATATTCAAACATCAGAACTATTTATTACTATGATTTTAATTTGTTCTGGGCTTCAAAGTTATTACTCTTTTAGAAATTCCCACTGAAATATAGTACTTTTGGTTTCAGTAAATTATTACCCAATTTCAGAAGCTGGACTTTAAATTATTAGATACAGAAGTCTGCATTACTTTTATAGAGTAACTCCCCACAGATGTTTTGACGAGAATTTTGCCAGTTTTTATAACATAATTTCTCTTCCTAGCCTGAAATCACAGTTTGACTAACTGAGTTTTTTCCACAGCATTCTCCAGACAGAAGACAGGACTCCTGTTGGAGCTTCCTGAGCTTCCTTGCTCAGTTTAAAGGACTTCCCAGCAGCACCATACCTTTTACTTTTTCAGAGTTCCCAGCACTTCCTGACTTCCAGACCCAGGTCACAAACACAGCGCTTGGCAGTGACTTCATCTTGAATTTTATTTGAAAACCGTTCTCAGGTTGAGATTTCAAAGAAATTAATGATCTAATAGAGAAATACTTTAAACAGTTCCCTTGCAAAAGAACCTTACCATGTTGGGAACCCAGCTCCAAGAGTTTAGAATAACTGGGGGGAAAAGCAAGCTTAAAGCATGGGGACAAAGTCGTCAGTGTGTCAGGCCAGATGGCCACAGCTCGCTGCTCTTGTGCAGCAAGGCTCAGGTAGAGAGAGGGAGGGAAGGAGGGAGGGCTGACACAGGGCAAGGTACCTCCCACTGAAGGGGGGCTCTTGGCACTGCAGGCAGGGGGCTGCCCCTGAGCACCAGCACTGCTGTTTGAAGCACAGGTTCTGGTGAGTGAATCCAGTCCAAAAGGGCTCTTAAAAATCAAGTTTAAATCAGTAATCTACAATGAACCCCAGTTACTCACAGCTGCAACACACCCCGCTTGACTTGCCTTGGCAACCAGGAAGTGACAGGGTTCGAAGCATTTTCTGTTAATTACATGAAAATTATTAATTATTCTTTAACATTTCCCCTGAGACTGGTAATTTTCAGGTGCTCTCTAATAAATGAATCATTCTGGTTAGCTAAAACATCTCAATTGTTCATTCCAACTTGGCAAGCTCAGCATTATCACCAACGCACGAGCCCTGTAAAATGCAAGCACCGTGGCAAGAGGCAACTCCAGATGCACACTCAGTGCTGTAATTAAGTCATACCATGAAGTTCCAGCTATCTGTGTTTCCTCTGGAATATTCTACACCGACTGCAGTGCTGTTTAAATTATTACTGATTTATGTCACCCTGTGCTGGGCACACACAGTGCAATTTAGAATTACAGGTCCTTGCATTTCCACTGCCTTGCAGTCGAAGTAGTGCCCTGCTCTGCCATGAGGAGAAGCGAGCTCTGTTAGTACAGGAGCAGCCTGCTCCTGCTGTCTGCTCCTGCTGTGTGCTCCTGCCAGAGCACAGCTGAAGGGAACCCAAGCATCACCTGCACACACATGACATTTCCAGCTGAAGCACCACGCTCCTCCTTCTGGTACCGATTCATCACTCTTAGAATTACCTACACAAGGAAACAAGGTTCTGCTTAGAGCAGACACGTTTCTTCTGTGCCACTGCAAGACCACTTGGAGGGATAATGAAGAACCAAGGGATGGATGGATATTGCACAGATGTATTTCTTTTCACTGTAAAGGGCATGGATTTGATTTGGTTCGTGTCATTTACTGACAAAAAATCAAAATTTAATATAGTCGGCAACATCAGTAGTAAGATGCATGTTCCAAGGATAAAAACCAGCAAAAATATATACAATAGGGTGTAAGTGAAGAGCTAATTCCTCCCTAGTGGACATTGTTCTATACACACAAAATGAATTTTAAGAGTACCAACACAATTCAAACTAACTATACCAGATATCAGCACAGCATTTACTCTAGAAGTTATCCTATAGATTCTTTTCATATAATTTGTCACACACACTGCCTCAAGTCAAGGGAAAAATGGCATAAAAATATTGAGTAGGGTTTTCATTAAAAAAGTCAACCTCAAGCAGAGCTAACAATCTTTAGCTGTCACATTTACATGCAAAATAGTGAATTGCAACATGGAGAATAACAGATTTTTAATTATGTCTGGAAAAAAAAATCCCCTTTATTTGATACATCATACAGTGATAGTGAAGAACAGTGAGAGACACATGCACCTTCAGTACACATTTAAAATATTAATTGCAAAGCACAGCATATTTGGCAACTCCTTCACTGCTACTTCCACTCAAGTGTAAAACAACATTACTGTGAATTCTGATGTGCTATAGTCTTTCCACCTCAGGCAATGATCTTAAACCTCATTAGCTGAGTAGGTCTGAGTGGGATCAGGACTGAAAATGTGCAGAGTCAAGATTCAGACCTGGAAGATATTTGTATGTGAGAAGAATCCAAGCACCAAACAGAACATTCCTCTGCACATCTCCAATGCTCTCATTAGATACAAGAACCTGCACTTTCTTTCACACACCAGAGCAAACACCATGCTGAGACCCTTCCCCCAAGAACTCCACAAATCAATTGTTCTGGTTTTGGTTTTTGGGTCTGTTAAATGTGATTTTACATGACACATGCATACATTGACTTTGTTCACCATTCCTTCACTCAAAAGCACTCTCCTTTTTTTCTGCAATGCCCTGTGATGAAATTAAGTGAATATTGCAAAGGCAAAGCCATAAATGAGCTGGACTGGAGATTCTCTCAGAATATTTCACATCAGACGAGACTTTCTGTGCACCACTACAGTGAGATTACCAGGAGTTAACTAACAGCTGTTTCCCACTCCAGCTGTACCATGGGTTTGTCCAGAACAGCTGCCACTTTACCTCACCTGTACTTACCCTACTCAGCACATTTATGGGCTTTTAATATTAGTAGTCATTCAGAAGCCTTTTGAACCCACATACAATACCTTATTTGATTAAAAATCCACACTACTCATTCAGAAAGCTCCTTTTCCAGATATAGAATATTCTTTTTCGGTGCAAGCTACCTAGACCTGCAATTCAAAATTTTCTGTCTTTAAACCAAATTATTCAACACATTAGTTACTTATTTGTCAAAATCAAGGCATTTTCATTTTTTCTGTATAGCATACAGGTTCTCTTTTCTTCTCAATCATTAAAAAAAAATATTTTTAGCCTTCCTTCCAGCGTTCTCTGCCAAACTTAGCTATGATTAGACCTATGCCATTTTTAGAATTTCACTGCTGCCAAACACTTTGTAACAAAAACTACAGCAATTCATATTTGTTCCTTTTTAGTTACACTCTGATATCATTTAGCACTTGTCCATTGCCTAACATGCAGCACTCTCAGCTTTTGCATTTTTATCTATTTATGTTCATCCTCATTACTCCCTTGTTGATTAACTTCCCTTTTTAATCATATTTTTTTAATCCAAAGGAGTTCTCTTTCACGATTAATGAGTTGTATTCTTTGGCATCTAATGAATCAGACTTGCACAGTTCCAATTATCACTGGTATTCTTGTTTCAGCATTTCCTCCCACTCCATTCTCTCCTAACCACTTTCAAATTCCCATGCATATATTTATATATTAAACTGAGAAATATGCCATGTTTACTCTGTGACACTGACTACACTGTGTTTCTGCATATCAAACAAAACTATCATAATCACTTTTAGTTCAGTGGTCAGTGACTTAAAACAGCAGGGTCTCTGCAATCTAAGGGAGCTGTTCTTTCCTAAAACACTAACTAAAGACTTCATACAATGTTGATACCTGTGACATCATCAGTTCTTTCCTCACTCCCAAGAGGAATAAAAAGAGAGGAATCAATATGTGAAGAAGTGTGCTGCATTTATTCTGCTCATCTTCCAAGGATATGGGGGAGAAGGGGAGAAGAAAACCAAGTGGTCCACAAGAAATAATGCCCAGCTTGAAAGGCAGGCTGAGGAAAAGGGCTCCCCAGGAACAAACTGCTGAGCTGAACTAGAAACAGCTTTCCAGGTTTTGAGAGCTGAGATATAATCATATAAATATGCTGCTTGGAAACTCCCCCAATGCATGCTTTTGGTGCAAAGTTTGGATTCTTGGCAAAGAATTCTCTCGGCCTTCTTTTGTTTTCAATATTGAAAAAATATTGAAGAAGTAGGGGAGGGAATAAACAAAATCAGCTAGACAGGAAAGTTTTACTGAAGTAATTGTTCCTCATGTTTTCACAGAGGCACAGGTATGCTAATAAATCTCAGAGGATTGATTGTCTGAGGTGGAAGGGATCCAGACAGATCATCAAGTCCAACTCTGAGCTGAATGGCCCACACAGGGAGCAAACCCCAACCCTGGTGTTACTGGCACCATGCTCTGACCAGCCGGGCTAATCCTGGCTCTCTGCAAGGGACCTTTTCTAACCTGCAGTGAGGAAAGGCACATTATTACTGAACTAAGTTTCCTGAAGGTTTAGCTTAGGTTCTGTATTCCTCAGCTGCTAGATCTTGTTTTGCACATAGTTAAAATCTAAGTGTATGTTCTGTGAGCTGAGGCTGCACCTCAGTGATGAGCAAAGCAAAACGTGTGCAGGGATGTACCAGCAACCAACGAGTCTGTTTTACAAACACTATGCTGAAAGGGATTATTAATGCCATAACACCAAAATAATTCACACACTTATGCCCCCTTCTATGAATAAGACTTTTCAGTGTCCAAATCACTGCTGAAAAGAAGATTGGGTACCCCTGAAAAATGTTACTGTGTATATGGTAACAATAATATTGCCAAAAGTTGATAAAATATGGATTTAATTATGCAAGTTCTCCTACATCAGTAACTTGCATGTGAGTAAGATCTCTGCATAATAATATACATACATTATATACATCGATAATACACAATTATAATTGAATGCTTGTAATTATGTTCAGGATCAAAGCCCTTATTAAAAATTCAAATTAAAGTGTTATAATGGTAGTAGTCATGATGGACTTACATGTGGATATAATGAAATTAAGCCCTGTAATAAGTGGGATGTTTTGCATATCCAATTAGATAATCTTAAAAATGATCAGTGTAGGGCTGACAAGTACCAAAAGAAAAGAGATTAAATTGTGATGATTTTACTAACATTTAGTAGGAAAATAAGAAAAATAACAAAACTCAAACCCCAGTATTTCTTAGGAGACATAGTGAACCTACCAAGTTACCAGAGTGATAGAAAATCTGAAGGCATGGGATTGAAACAAACAAATATTTTCAACTAATGTGTGTTAAGAAATTCTCTAAGGGAAGTTACACACAGCCTGAATTCAGTATCAGTAATCCAAAAGGCAAAAATATGTCAAAGCATTTGAGCTGTGGTCTCACTGACGCACCACCCTCTCCCTGCTGAGAACCTGGACTTCCATGTCCTATTTAAATCACATGCTCCTCAGCAGCAGGGCCCCGAGATGCTCAGAGTGCGCTAAATTTAAAGACCATTTCTGTAAGGAAGCTCCAGACATGTTCCTCTGTTCCTAGGGATAAAGTAACACTTCCCAAACTCTTATTTCATTTTAACTGAGACAGCAGCCATGCCTAGTTTGCGCTTAAGGCCAAATATACTTGTACTGGTACTAACAGCAGATTAATCACTGAACTGCTTTAAAAATAACGATCTCTTTCTAGCACTAAAATGCTACAAAAGGTGTCTACCATGGGCAGAGCCACAGGTGAGGTGGCAGCAGCCGAGGGATGCAGAGATGACAGAAAGATTTCAGCCCGCGCTCGATGCTCGGGGCGGGCGCGTGCCCGGGGCATGTCCTGCAGCACACCCCGGGCTGGGGCTCAGAGCACAGGGGTGAGGCCTGACAGCCCTTCTGCATCAGCAACTGGGCAAGGGCTGCTGAAATCTGGGACTCTCAAAGTCACAGAAACACAGGGAAGAAACTACTGACATGAATACCACCAGAAACAGGCACAGCCGATGTTCAGATTTGTTTTCTGCCTTAGTAATAAGGATTAATGCTTGCTTTTGTGGAAAACAAAGGTTAAAGACACTTAGAGCTACCACTTGGGTATAACCAGTTTGTTTAAGAAGATTATACATTGCAATTTGTTTTAAACTTTCAAGCATGCATAAGAACATTAACCTATAAACTAAACTAGGTCCAGCAGGGAGAACTGGAGAATTGCTCCTAAATGAGATACACAGAGTAACTTCCACTCAGATCTTGAGAATTTATGTTTATTATCTAGTTCATACCACATTTCAAAGAGGATCCACCATCAGTATCAGGAAACAAATGAAAATGCAAATGAAATAGCATCATAAAACCTACAAAAAATCAAATCCCAACTTTGTTTTTACAACAATTTGTCAGGTTCAGCGTTCCTAACACTCTGTCACTGCTGCATCCTCCTAAAGGCATGGCAGCACAGCAAATGTTTCTTTTAACAACAGTAGTCTAGGGCTTTTGTTATAAAGTAAAGCTCTTGATCATTATTACTTAGATAAAAACATTAAAAGTGTATAATGGATTACTTTTGTAGTATAAAATGGCTTACTAGGTAGTTTCCTATAATAGCTCACCCATGCATTAATTTCTTGAATCTATAAAAATGGTGTCTAGGTGGTTTTTCCTGTAGCTTTCTTTTAAATATTATTCACTCAACACACACATTTTGTTTCTTCTTAAGTTTCTTAATAAAACCATTTTTACTTAATCCTGCCTAGTGCAGAGAAAGGTTCCACAGGTAGTTCTTGCTATAGGGAGATGGAAAACAAAAGACATTTTTGTTGCACTCTTCACATATGTTTTGGATTTTTTTTCACCTTTAAAAGGCATGTCTTAAAATAAATAAATAAATGTTTGTTTCTACAGAGGTGGTGAAAATACTGGATCTGAAATACTGGATTATAATTATTTCGTGTCATTAACTTTTGAAGCGAGGAACTGTCCCCCAGTCAATACTCAACAGATATGACAGCTACAGTTGAGAAGCAAAGTGCTTAAATGAGATTATAACTGTGGGAACACCAGTAGATTCAAAACAAGGGCTGAGGCTCCCTCACAAACAGTCCTGTATAACTGACAGCTACTTAGTTCTTTTAATTCTGCTTATCAATCTGTAAAAATAAAGCCATTTTATACCACAATTGCTGATGATGTTGGAAATGTGCTTTGTAATTCCTAGCTGATAGTAAAATTCAACTATTAGCTTTAAGTTCAAATAATAGCAAAATGTAGAAGAGATTAAGGGAAAAAAATGAAGATGAAATCAATATAAGCAGAGTTTTATTTAGCACCTAGGGAGGGCAGGAAACACAAGGAAAAGCAGGCTCCTTTTCTTCAGGCTCTATTTATCTGGGTATTGATTAGCATGTGTTCTGTCTGCCCAGACGTGCTGGGAACATTTTCCTTCACATTGTGCAGTCCAGAGAGGAACTGCTGAAGAAGAATTTGAGGATTCATCAGTGTGTTAATTGAGGTTATCCAGATAATGACAGATGGGAAGAACATACTAAGCAAGTCACTGTGGCAGTCATAGTCATCTGTTAAAACCAAAATTAATGGATGCACAAACTTAAGTTCACTTGCTCATTGATTTCTATCCAGCTGCAGTGGACTATAAAAGAGCTATCGGGGGAAGTTATCCATTAGCTGTCAACTCAGAATGCCTTAAGAAGCAACTGCTAATCCTCCAATGATATCTCACTAAATCCTAATCTCTACAAATTGTTCTTGGAAGAAGCATTAAACTGGTCATCAAACCAGGTTTTTAATGCTTCTAAAGGCTTACTCAACCTGTAACCCTTTAGAGATCATACAAAGTACTAAAATATTCTAAAGCAGATAAAAGAAATAAATTGGATATTGTCAACTGTAGGTCTTCACTCTCCTGCAGTTTTGTGTGCTGTGAAATAAACACATAAAGGGAAAATTCACCATATAATAATAAAATAAAAAATCCTAGCATTCATACAAATGAAGATATTACCTTTTGTTTCAAATCTGCTTCACAATACAATCTCCTATTATAGAAGGGTATAAAACACTTACTAAGTGGTAGAGACAGATTCATTAAAATTTCAGTGCTCATATCATTCCAAATAAGCACTAAATAAAAACACATTCTTTTTCTCACCTTATTAAAATCTTGATTGTCTCATCTAGAATTACATGATTCAACCACTAAAATGGGTACAGCTACACGAGTATGAAGGTGACATAAATTAACAGGTTCTAAAACTAACAGCATTTTAGGAAAGGAGAAAACAGTGATAGAGCTAGGAAAACAGAGAATAAGGATATCGGTTTCATTAAATAACAGCAAAATTATTAAAATCTCTCTCATATACGGATAGGTTAAAGGAAGCAAATCTTTTTGCCTCCCAGTGCCACAGAAGTAATTCACTTGAAGAGTTTGGATTAGAGTTCTAGAGAGAGCAGAGAGAAAAATTACTGACTGCAGATAATAATCCAAAAACCTCAAAGTCCTTCAGTTGGGACAGGCACAAGGTTTGATGTGTCAGCAGAAATGTTCAACCACACAGCAGAGAAAACAAATGGCTGGCAGACACAAAACCAGCAAGACAACCCAAAGTAAAATTTTTTTAAAAAGCAAACTGATGCAAAGCGATTATCTATTCAATCTGTGCACCTTACAAAGAACGACAAAAGCAGAGTCACATTAGCCCTTAGGAAAACTTTCAAACTTTCAATAGGTGAGGACTGCAAAACACTAGAATAGAATGGTCTTTGTGGAAGCAAAGGGAAGTTGGAAGCCACACACTTCTGTGTGAAGTGCAGTCTTAAGTCAGACCAGCTCCGAAAATAACATTTTTTGTCTACAAAAGGCAATTGAGGATGAAGGTTACACAGTAAAATACATGTAAGTGGGCATACAAAACGGTTGGCAAAAATAATTTTTCAACATGCAACATTACAGACCCAAGGTTATCAAATTAAATGAACATTTTACCAGCATTCTGCAATTTCAGAGACCGTTTTGGGCAAATTAAGGAAGCTTTGAAATGTGATTCCTTTGTTTAGGAAGTTTTGAAAGGAGTATACTAAGGGTTAAAATGTCACAGAATTCCTCACAAATCTGAAAAGAACTTTTATTTGTGTCTGCTATTCAGTGAAGTACCTCAAGAACTACAGAAAGGCAAAAGTTTCTAACAAAGAAAAGGAATGGAGACTAAATGCAGATGGTTTTTTGGCAGTGATGGCTGGCACTGACCAGGGCTGTGGGACTGATGAGAGAGAATCGTGGAATTGTCCCATCCATGGACACTGCATGTGACCTCTGGAGAAACAGATGCACCCATCCATATGGGAATATGCTCTACAACTGCAAATTCAAAGTTTCAGTTCAAAATTCAATTCAAAATCCCAGTATGGTCATGAACAGGATATGGTGCTGCCTAATACACAACAAGAGGTTCTGTTTTTCAAACAGAAATAGCTGTATTGTCCTTTTAAATACAATATTGTTCTATCTTCTCCTAAATGTTGAGAAATATGAAGAAAATGCAAAAAGGTTTTTCTTTCAAATGGTTTTATTCTTCTTTTAATTACCTGCTCAGGGGAATAAAGCCACTACAAATTAACTGATCAAAATAAAGCTTGGTTAGTAGCATATCTAAGGAACAAAGGCAACCTACTGTATCTCTTAAAGTTCTTTCACAGTGCATTGAAATATTTATTTGAATAATAATTTCTGGAAATTAGCAAGAACATCAAATTCAGAGGTAGAAAGTGTCAAAAAGGTGCTAAAGTATAAAAATAAATACTCTGGGAAGTTTAAATTATTCTTGAGGAAGCAGAAGAGACTCATAAGGCCCAAACAGCGTATTTTTAAATGAAAAATGGAAAATCATGGAACAGTGAAGACATTTCTCATTCAGATTACATGCTCCCTCCACCCAAATTTATTATTCTATTAGAATTTCAAAGTACCAGATAATGATCTAAAGCGAAGTAATTAAAAAAAAATAGCTGGATAACTACAAAAAAATACTACATTTTCCTTGATTGAAAATAGAGACCTATACCCACAAACACCAATTTCCCAAGTGAGAGTGTAGTGGGATGCATATCCCAAAGGAGTTATATATAACCAAGGAGCAGGTGAATTAAAGTGAATTAATGAGGAGAGGACAGTATGATTTAACCTCCTGTCTCAGTGATGTCTGGGGCCCACGAGGGACAAACCCAGCTGCTGTGAACCCACTGTATTGTGAAGGAGAAGAAGCACAAAAGCAGCAAAACAAGGGAAACCATATCAGAGCATCTCTGGCATTCCCTCCAAATGAAAATCTTGAAGGAAAAATCCAGCAGGAAACTGATCCTTCATCAGTCAGACTGTTCTGACTATTCCTCAGCCAACAGATCGTTTGTTTAATTGGAGCTACAGCTCTCCTGTGGTCATGGCCAGGCACAAACAAACTGGCAGGAACCATGAAGGAGAAGGACTTGCTGACTGCAAGGGCTGACTACACAAATTCATCTCCTTGAGCACCAAGCAGTGCTTAGGAAATGCCATGGCTAGGCAGAATGTCCATACCAAGAATGTAATTTAAGGAATTTGTTAGATAGATCTCTATTGCCATAAGAAAATACAGGTTTCTAGGGATGATTTTAAAATATTTTATCCCCATGTGTAACAGAAAATACACTCTTACTGGGCTAGGTTATTTTAAAATTAGGCACTTAAATGCAATAATAGTGGGAAAACTATAAGACAGGAATCTGAGCATTGCTAAGGGTGAAAACAGCCTTCAAACTCTTGCTTACCAAATCAGGAAGGACTCAGAAGAGAGTGGATAACTTGACAACTTTTTACCTGATTGATGCAAGCAAATACAGAAAATTCTACTCCACTGTGGCCACTTAAAAGATCACAGAACACAGTAAATGGAAAAATGTGATTGTATTCTTGTAGTCTATTATTTTGTTGTTTCTAGCAGCAGCAGCTGCTTCTTGGAACAGCGAGGAAAGGATATCAGGCAATCAGTTTTGACTCAGTTCTCACAGAAAAACAGAAGCTAATTCAAAACATGAGAGTATGATGCAGCTCAGTTATGACAGAAAAAGGAGATGAAGGGAAAAACAACAGCCATTTCCAACAACAGGTAAAGCTTTTCAAAAGATTTAGGAAGTTGGAAAAAAAGAAAAAGGAAGGAAATTAAATGGAAGGGGAAAAGTCTAAGAATATAAAATATAAGCACTTCAATTAACATTGTAATATAACCCAGGAGGGTGTGCAGTTCTTCCTCTCCCTGAAAGGAAAAGAACAAAACAGGGGAAGACAGCAAGTGAAATGACAATATATCCTTTCTAAACTAAAATCCATCCTGAGCAAATGATTCAGAAAACCAAGAGAATCTTAAAAGCTATTAGGTAAAGGCAATAAATAAAGTATTTAAGTGTATCAGTAACAGGAAGGTTATGAAAGAATCAGATATTCTACTAAAAGATCAGGCATCAATTATGGATACTGTAGATAAATTACCTCTGTGCATTGATCTTTACTGCAGAATATGACTGAGAAACATCTCCTACAAACTTTATATTTCCAGTAGGAACCACTTATAGAGAAAATGAAGCATTGATATAAAAGAAGCATCAAGGAAAGATTCTAGAAGATTACTTTCTAAAGCTCATTGCAAATTCCAGGGCACTTAAAAAAAAAAAAAACTATAATCTGATAAAAAACACAAAACCATAACGAATGAATAATCAGAAACAGATGTGAAACTATGCCTCTGATTCTCACAAAGGTGGGCTCAGATACCCCAAATATTTCTCTCTCCATAGTTTCATAAGATTTTTTTACAGTAGATAATATCTGTAAGAATTAAGCAAGTTGGGGATACATTTGAGTTATTATCTGCTTAATAGGAAACAAGTATCAAATTTATGTTTTGCAGTTGCCTACATCATTTTTTTCAGCCTAATCAGCAAGTGGCAGAAAAATGAAAACCGAAGAGACACACCTGGAACCTGGCAAGAAACAAACAAGACCAATTCCATCACTGGACTTCCACAGTAACTTCAAAAGACATTCTGAATTTACAGTTCTTTTCTTATAAGGTAGAGTTTTAAAAGACAGGGCTGCCTTTCATGATTTTTGAAAACCAGCATTTTGGATGAAATTATACTAGAAGAAAGTATTAATTGATGTGAGCACCATTAAGGTGCACACAATCTTTTGGGGACAATTCCCTGTTCAGTGAGGTATGTGACAGCTTTTCTGGAGTGGAGGGACACAGAACACTCAGGTGATGAGGATGATGACAGTAGAATGTTGATTCAACACAGAGTGCAGAGGCAGCAAGGACCAAACACCAGGCTCAGCTGGCCAGGAACTCTCTTTGTTTGGGAAATTGAAAAACTGCGCTCAAATATCCCACCATGTGTGGGATTCTCTCTCTAGTCCATATCCATTCTTCCTCTTTGGCAGTAGCTCCCACCCCAGGAGAATCCCTGGGAGAAACAGCACAGGATCCTGCGCTGGAGAGCACAACAGGAATTGTTCTCTGACTACATCACCTGATTGTGGGCACAGCTCATCACTGCGGGGCAATTTCCTTCTCAGCTCTTCAATAATTCACCTGCTGGCAGGAGCCTTATCATAATAAATTAGGCCTAAGAGAAAGCATGCTAAATATTCACAATACAAACAGTTCCCTGGCTTTTCCAATCTCCTGAGCTTCTAAATCTGTCCCCCTCATTTCCTCTCAGCAGAAGACCTCTGTTCCTACCTCTCCTGTCCTGTTCTCTCTGGGTATTTCTGGAAGAGCTTAACAGAACAGCAGAGATGGAAGAACAGCACAGGACACTGAAAACAGCATTCACAATTTCACTGCATCAGCAAAGCACAGGAGCATAGCATACATCAAAAAACTGAAATGAGGAAAGACAGCTCCTGTTAGGTTTATTATGTACATACCCTCCGAATAATACATCACTTGGGAATAACTGTTACATGTCCCCTGTTTCAAAGGCTCTGCAGAACCCATCAGTGGAATTTCCATTTAGTTATGATGGGCTATGCTTTCAGAAGCAACTGTATCAGAATATTTTAGATTTCATACCTACTGCAAGTCGAAGCCCAACCCTACAGTTAATTTTTAAGATGTGCAGTACCAAATCCTCCGTTGATCACATCCTGATTTCATATAAAAGCTCCAAATACGCCATGCATTTGTTTTTTTGAAGTTTTTTTCACAAAACTATCTACAAATCACCCTTTCTGTGATGCCCTCCCCAGTGACTATGCCCACTAATTGCACAATCAGCTGCTTAGCTCTATGAGAAGTCAGGCATTTAGTAGAGTTTCCCATGGTTTACACAAAGACCACCTAGGACTTTGGAGAACTGTATATCTTTTTTTACCAAATCAAGACTGACAGAAGCACTGAGAATCATGCAAAATATAAAATATAAATACAC
Organism: Notiomystis cincta; assembly: GCA_013398075.1. NCBI lineage: Eukaryota > Metazoa > Chordata > Aves > Passeriformes > Notiomystidae > Notiomystis > Notiomystis cincta. The sequence continues at coordinate 107,778 of VZRX01022415.1, read as the reverse complement.
TGACAAACCCCTTCTACACAGATCTTAGCCCACCATTCAGTAAAAGGGGCCAGGTGTGACTGTTCCAGACTGGAGCAGTTTCAGTGTGGGCCACATCAGGCCATGTGCAGCCATGTCTGCACCTGCAGGAACCCCCGGGACTGGCTGGGAGCAGATATCCCACCCTGTGGGGTACACCCCTCACACTCTGGTCATCAAAAGGATGCCAACCTCATTGTTAATATCTCAGATCTGTTCAGTTATTGCACCTCCTTGTTTTCAATCCATTTCATTATCCTATTTGCAACGGAAATATTCCCAGCTCTCCATTCCAAACAGCAGCTTGTGCCACTTAATGGCAATTAAATGCCCTCAAGGCATTAAAAGGGCTATTACCAAAACATGTTTTTCAAGCACCGGTGTAAATCATTTCATACAGGCTTTGAAATTCATAATGAGTGAGCCTTCAATGAGAACGTGTGTGCTGGGGTCATACATCTGGGTGTTAATATAGTATTTATCCTCAGTAATAACTAATGATACTCAGCCTTTCTCCAAAACACTGAGTGCATGAACATTTTAAGATTTTAAACAGTTTCTTGCCCACCACTAGTAACTTTCTCTGCTACAGACATTGTTTTTAAACCCAAAACCTCACAGTAGGAAAAATAAGCAAATAAACATTTAGTGAGTTTACCTATTTACACTTGAAAGCAAAGCATATCAGTTCAAGCTATGAGAAACATTTTCAGCTTATTTAAAAAACAACAAACAACTCAAACTTTGTTGATATTGGAAAGAGGTCGAAAGAGACACAGTAATAAACCATTTGTCAATTTTTCTCCAGTTGTGTTGGCTGCTCTACTACAATACCTCTCCCATAAAACTCTCATTCTCCAGCTGAGATTCCCTCTAATAAATGCATTTTTATTGTTAGACTTTTTTTAAGAGATCAGCATAGTTACACTTCATAAAAGTTCTGCAAACGCAGAACAACAGACTAGGCCAAGCAAGTCACTCCTTTGTAACTGTTTATTTTAAATGTTAGCTAGAGCCCACTTATTCTCACTTATCTCATTGGGTTTGGATTTGGATTAGGATCCCACCTACTCAGAGAGCATTTTGACTCTATCTATAGAAGACTACACCATACTGAGAGTGTTTCTTCCTTTTGATGTGAGATATGGCAACAATAACACTTTGCTTCTAAAATATAACAAGACAGCAATATAAAACATAGTAGTTACTAAAATTCCCAGTGACAAGTGATTATAAAGTTAAGCTAAAAAGATTTAAATGGGGTTGTCATAATGGCAGACTTTGGCCTAATGAGTGTCCCAAATTCAAACCTGATTCCACTCACTGCAGGACAAAAATAAAGAATTACTAACTGGAGTAAGTGGCTTGCTAGGGTATCTCAGAGACCGCCCTGTCCTCTGTCAGATACAGCCCTGTCATCTGGGGACAGATCTTGGCTATATTTGGAGATATATTTTTAAATTGCCCAAAAAAAAAAAAAGAAGCTTCTGACCCTTCCTCTTTAGTATTTGAGTCCAATAGATTTCACTGTAAGAGAATATTGGAAATTATCAGACACATGAGCAAGAGAACAATCGAGGATGTTGGGTACTTTCTGAAATTAAAACAAGACTTGTGAAGTATATTTCTTTCCTTCTTATTTTATCAAGATTCATTGATCTACACCTGAATTCTCATCTCTACCTCTTGACCATGTCTTTCTACAGCAAATAAGAAGACCTGAGCTCGAGGAGAAGGAAGGGACCACTCCTGGTCTCCTATCCAGTAACCAACAGCCTCGCATCTTTGACTTTCATTGAGGTGTAACAACTTTTTGGGATGAACAGCAGGCCAATGAACAAGCTAAACTAGAGAGAAGGAAGTCATTCTACAGTATGTTAGAACAGCTCCAGACTGCTAAAGCCACCCTTTTTGTGGTGGAAGGGGAAGGTGAGGGAGATTGTGTTGAGCTGCAGAGCAGCGCGGTTTATTCACGCCTGAGCGCTGTCTCCAGTGAAGGATCTCCGCCTACGCACTACGAGACTGCTTTTTCTCTACCTACTGGGAAAGTTACTTGTTATGTAATGCATGAAATCATTACACAAAGTAACCAACTAAAAGGTGAAATGCTGGTGAATCGCTGCTATTGCCTTTCGGATTTGGGGTTTGCTGGGGTTTCTTTATGCCAGCTGATTTTCCGTAACAGCTACTGAAACTGTGTGGCACATATATTTAATTTAATATCCTCCTGATTTCCTTTATTTATGTTTTGTTTCTATTTATGCAGAGTCGAACTAAACTTCAGAAGAACTTCATTGTGTTGGGTCTCTAAATTCCTCTTAATGGAGAGTTCTCATGTAAAACATTCACTCTAGTGGCTGTCTGTGGTCTGTCCTGCTTCTTGCCGTGATTCTTACAGAACTGCTGACCAGCCTATAGCTCCCACTGAATACTCAGATACACAGGAGTTCCTCAGATTCTAACTCTATTCCACAGCACAAAAATATAGGAAATTTGTTGTTAAGTAGTATTTGTTAGGAAAAAAGTCCAAGAGTCTATGCTGTCATATAGACTGCATTCATAAACAGGATTACAAACATGAAAAAAAATATTAAGAGAGTGTTATAATTTTAAGAGGTGGTTGAAAAATAATCTCTAATTGAATAATTCAAATGTGTCTAATTAATTAGATATAATCTTACAGTATCTTCTTAAAAGCATTTTAAAAAAATAAGCTCCCTAATAAATCCACACTGCTTTTAAGCAGCCAAAATTCTCACCATGAGCAAATAAAACATCTCACAAGGGTTATTAATCTTTTGATAACCTAGCATACCTCATCTTCACTGTAGGACTCTACTCACCATCATCTCTTCAGTAAAGAAATTTATTGCTATGCCTGTCCAATACATTTTATTTTCTATAGGTACATCACTGACCGGTGCCCAGCTGAAATCAGGGCTAAGTGTATTCTGATTATTGTAAAATTTAAATAAATATGTGTTCATGGTTCCAAATTATGCACTGTAAACAAACCAGGGATGAGGAGCTCAGTAGCTCCTCAATCTCTATGTGTTTAGTTCATATTTATAGATCCACCTTTTAGTAGCAAAGCTGTGGCTGGCTACAAATCCCCTACATCTGCCAAGGTGACAGAGGACAGCTTTCCAAATGTATGCAAACACAAGGTGCAATCAACCCTTGTAGTGTACCCAAAAACTGAAATCCAGTAGGTGCAAGTGATCCTTTCAGCCTCCTATAAAACAATTACAGTATCAAACTCTTCTCCTCTTAAACAGATCACACACCAGCATTTCAGCTTCATATATTCAGATTAAATCCAGCCATCCAAGAACTAAAACTGAAAGAATTCCGTATTGCAGGCAGATACTTCTAAAATCAATTTAAAATATTAAGTTACTATTTGAGCTTTTCATTTGTGACAAAGCATGGCTCTGTAAAGAACGTGCTCCAGACATGAAAAGCTATTAGAAGCACTTCTTCCCCTTGGTGTGTTTGCAGAGAACAAGGCAGGATAGCTGACACTGCCAGAGGGGAGGCAGAGGTTGTGCCTCCCTGACCAGGCCAACCCGGGCACAGCTCACCCATCACCTCTGCTGCCCACCTGCCCCCTTCTCTAAGGCAAGGGCACAGCAATGTTCACCCTCCCAGCACAAATGAGACTCAGAGCACCCTGCAAACGCTGCATGTTCTCTGCTGCCTTTATAGCGATGGGCATCAAGGTCCTCACAGCTCAGAGGTGAGCACTTGAGGCAAAGGTAGGACCTCCTAACAGAGGGAGTAGAAAGAGAGCCCCTGTGCACTACAAAAACCTGCTGCACAAGCACAGCCTCAGCCAGTAACAGACTCACTATCATTACTCTGAGACAGCGAGTGAATTTAAAAGTGTGGATATTACAAACTCAGAAACAGCATCAGTGATTACTTTCACCTGTTAAACAGTATCATTTACGAATTGTTCTGATTTCCAACCTGTATTTTTCTAACATTTTTTTTAAGGATGAAAACTAATTACAACCGACTTCATTACACTGAGATACAGCTTACAAATATGCAGCTGACCCTGTGAAATGTGTTGTATGCTCTATTATAATAAGTATTAAAACAACAATTGAAATCTAAAAGCAAAAGAAACACAATCTGCTTAAGGAAAAAGTCATTGCTGTATGTATTTATGCATTGCATTTAAGCTTTCTAGTTATTACCAAAAAACCCCATACAAAAAACCCTGAGGGGATTGAACTTTTACCACTATGACCATTATGTATCTGGGCCAGATTTCAGACTAAAGACTAATGTGGTTTAGCTACTTATGAAATAATTATAAAAGTACCTCTACCCTTCTAAATCAGGAGCACTGACACTCATCAGAATAATCCCCTCAGTTAAGTTCCTGAACCCACTGCCCACTGAACCCTGGCAGGAAAATCACCATACCAGTTCAGTGCAGCTTATCTCTGGGTTTCCAACAAAACCCCTGCTTCTCTTCTGTGAATTCACTCACAGACTGAACAAGAAAATTAATTTTCTCTCCACACAACACTACTCTTAAAAAAAACCAATAAAACAACTAACAAAGCAACCCCTTTGGAAGACAATTCCTGGATTGTTTTTAGCAAGTGTTATACAATCAACTCCTAGTCAAAGCTTCTGGGATAGCTTAGTGCTACTCTAATGATAACCCACTCACCACTTGTACTGTCATTCACCAGGGGAGAGGGAACGAAGATTCCCCACATTTTTTAATATTCAGTGGCATTACTCAGCCACTGAGAAGGGCAGTTAGCTACAACTCTGAGGCACCCTGAGCACACTACTGGAAATGCTGTTTTCCTATGCACTGAAGTGGGAGATGTGAGTAACCATTAGCCTTGCACAATGCAGCACAGTTTTGCAGGTTAGCAGCTCTTTTCAGTACAACTTTTTTGGTATTGTTAAAACCTTGATTATGCTCAAGAAGCAGCACAGCAAATTCAGGCTGAGCATTTTCAACCTTCCTTGTCAACCACTTGTCACTGCAGTAAAAGTAGACCACCAGCACCCTTCCAGGAGAATAACACACCTTATCTCAGTCCTTGCCTTACAAGTTCTGACATCAGTGAGAATACCCAGATGTGGAAAAGAGGCTATTTGCTATTAATACTAATTTAATGGTTTGCTATTGCACAGTGCTATAGCCCCTCTAACTGGTAACAGCCAGCAATCAAGGCTCAGGTCTTGCTGAACTAGAATCTTGAACTTTTACAGGAATGATGCTGTGAAAAGAACAGTGTAAAGTTTATTTCATAATTCTGGTTTCAGAAAATAACTAGATCTTAAAATACATCTTGCCATACCTAATGCTTTAGAAAGCATTTTCCATCTATTTCTAAGTTGCAAGAAAAAGTCAGGTTTGGCACATATCTAGCTGAGAATGTAATGCAGGGAAAAACTACAAAACCAGAATTATTCTCAAGAATAATGAAAAACAGAAATCAGGAAACAAAATAATTTAGAAGTGATGTGTAAAAGGATTCATGACCCATGTGTCTTGTGCCAGTCTACAGCTAAGCAACTCCAGTCCTCCAGAACACAAAGATTTTACTACAGAACTCATTTCAGGCAAAGCGTAAACAGGATAATGGTGTATTTTCCAAGGCAGTGCTAAGAACACACACAAAAAGAAAATGCTCTAATGGAAACTCAGTTCTAATAAGCCCATTTAAATAATGTTGGCAGCTTTTAAAAAGCTGCTGTACATTTACTTACACAGGCATGTTTTGCAAGCACTCACACTGCAATCTAAGACAGACTAACACATTTAATCACACAGATGTTCACATAAATTGGCCCTGATTCTGCAGATGCATAACTCTACAAAACAGAAAATGCATCAGTAGCACACCCTAAACTGGGCCTAAAATGTTGGTAAAACTTGCCCATATAGCAATCTCATTACAAAAAAAGGAAGACTATAAACTACTTCATTCAGCTCAACATCTACACAGAACAATATCAGGATATTTTTTTCTCAATGCTTTACTATAAGAGTTATAAAATGCCTCTGCAAAAGGCCTGAACTTTCACACAGGCTAAAACACTAATTAATTAATTTTTCTGCAAAGAGCACCTACCACTTTTCACTGCTAATGTGCATCTTTCCTATGAGAGGAAAATACAAGTGGGGATGGGACATCACTATAGGACCCTTAGAATTGCCAAGAGATTAATTCAAATTTGAAAAGAAAAGCCACAAACCCAAAAATTAACAAACAAAAAGATGTTAAAGTAAAAAGAGGAGACTTTGTAGGTTTCGGGGTTGATTTCACAGGGGCCAAAGCAGAATTCAGGTACTCCAAACCAAAGTTTCACTTTATTTTTTTACCCAGTTACATTTTGATTGGACAGTGAGGCTTTTCTATTCTACCTGAGCTTTCCCCAAATGTTTAACTCTTCCAGAAATAAAAAAAATAACATCACTCTGAGGAAAATAAATAAATCAATTTGGACTTAAAAATCAGTTGCTCTACATGATACAAAGTGAATTATCTTTGAAGCTGAATAGTTTATGCCCTACAGTGAGTAGTCAACATATGCACACCAAAAAAAAGAGAAAGGAATCAGGAGTAGTGTGCTTTAAAAAAGGCCTGAAAGTCATGGAATCCTCCTATTTAAATGCTATATGAGAAACATAGCTCTGGAAATCTAAGATACTGGTCTTAGAGGATGGAAAAGATGGAATACTGGAAGAATTATTTTATCTATATTTTTTAAACATTACTAGAGCAATATTGAGTCTACTGAAAAAGTTCAGAAACAACCATTTAACCATTACCAATTAGCATTTAGTTAATACATTTTTCTCTGCTACCTCCAAATTTCACCAGGAAGAGTTGATCCAATTAGGTATTTCTTCCGTGAAAAGGACATGGAAATTTGTAAGTGCAGTTGCTATTTTAATTTTCCTCGTGGCTGCTTTATTCAATTTTTTCCTCTTGAAGGCATTCTACCAAGGGGCCCCAGAAACCTGGGTGACAGAAAGCAGAAACCCATTCAAAAAGCACTTGCCCACCTGTGTGCTTTTAATTTTTCTGTGCTACTTAGAGGCACCAGGACATCCATCCTCTGTCTCCTCCAGGTCTGAAGTGCCCTTGCTCCAATGAAGATGCACTTTACTCAGTGGAGTAGCTTGGGATTAGACATGAAGGGGAAGAGAAAAGTAAGAATGCAGGTTTATGAGCTCTCCAGCTTGGAAATTTAGTTGAGCAATGAGAAAACAGAGCCCCAGTTTGGATCTGAAGCACAGCTGGCTCATTAAATGACACTTCCAGCCCTCACCAGATTGATCCAAAACCTAAGTCCCTCGGAGGAACAAAACACCTCCATAACACAAAGTATTTCATTGTTTTTCCTAGCTGTGCTTTGTCTACTGTTGTAATGCAAAATATTAACAAAAAAGTTCTTGTGCTTAATAGTAACAGTGACTACAAACCCCTTCCACACAGCAGAACCTGAAAGAGACTTCCAAATTAAAACTGATGCACTTCAGCTTGGCATTCATTCCAGCTGCCTCCAACCAAGCCTCTGGGTTTCTTTTCTGAACTGCACTGAATGGACAAGCAGCAGAACCAAAGCAGCCAAAGCCCGGTCCTGGGGTTACTGCAGGCTTTGAGACCCTGATCCTCCTCAAAAACTGGCACTGTGCAAATGCACAAATCCATTATTGTATTTTATGTGTGCACACACATGTGCACACTATGGCAAAGTTGTTCTAACACAGAGAAGCTCAAAAAGAAACCACCAGGCTCAGAGACAAATAAGCCTCTGCTTTTAACCAATTTATTTATACATGCTCCTGACCAAGTCATCCCACATGATTTTACTAGGCACGTTTCCTTGTACAGCTTGTTGCCAAAACAATCACAGAAGAAATCACCAAACCCAAACACTGGTAGTTTCAGGTACTTCCTGAAAACCATATGGGCTATGAAACTGAAAGTCAAGGCCAAATCCACAGCAATCCCTGTGTTTACTGGGCTTTGCAGGGGGTTTCAAAGCAATGAGTCATATGATAAATGTACTGCATCACTAGACACAATACTGTAGATAGAGACAGGTCTTTTGCTTTAATTTTTAATTTCCATTTTCTGCGGGTTTAGATAAACCATCAGCACTACTTTAGCATAATCCTTTGCAATAAATCAATACTCTAATTTAATAATGGTATTCTGTTGTCAACATATAATACATCACATAATGTCCTTGTATAGATGTAAAAAAAAATATGCCAAATAAAATTCAAAGCTTGGCTTGCACCAGTGATCACAGGTTAAATCAATGTAATGACAAACTTTACAGCCCCCAAAAGAATTTCTTTCAGGGTTAAAAGTCAACATAGAATAATTTCAGCCATTTCCCTTCTACTCATCATGCCAGTGCTGTGCAAGCTCTTCTACTTCATAGGATTCCAACAATCACTTTAATAAAGGGAAGAAAGAAGAAATCTATCTGAACAGAATCAATGAGTGGGGCTTATTTGAATATTCCATTTCTTTATGAATTTGGTGACAGCTGCTCTAGTCCCTAACCATAAAGAAGATTAAGAATGGAAAACAGAATTAAGTCCAGTGTCATCCAACTTAATTGAAACAGATGAAGCAAGTTATAGCTGTAAAATATGAAAAAAAAAACAACCCTGTAATAACTTTCACTTCAGTGATATGTTTGAAAATCTCTATTTTTTATTTTTACCTTGATGGTAACTTTCCTTCTTGTCAACAAGTATTTAAGATGGGAAACACAAACCTGGTCATGTCTGTGGTACTGACTGAAGGTATGTGAATAGAAAGTAAGTGAGAATGAAGAAGCAAATGCTCTTAAAACTACCAGCTGTTTGCCTCAGTATTTTGTTTTCTTTCAACTCAAGAGCTTTCGAAGCACTTAGAACTGATAGCTAGGTGGCACATCAATGTGAGTTGATGCTGAAGGCACGTGCTCTGCAGTCACGTGTGCTCCCCGGGATTCAATGACAGCTCACGCTCACCGTGCAGAGCGCTCGCGGTCCCTGTCATTTGCTGGCAGAACGCTCCGGAGCTCTGGGAAGAGTAGGTCTGGTTTTACTACGGTTTGGCACCTCCCACAACACCCTCCAGTTGGTGAAAACCCCGCAGTTCCATCTAAGTGTCATCCTTAATGTGAAAAAGATATTTGAGTCAGTGCAAAATAAAACAAACAGCTTTTACCAAAATGTCAGTGCTGGTAGCAGTGCATCTGCCAGATGCTTGTTACTTGAACCCATGCTGTGCATAATAAACAGTCAGAGATATGACGAGGATAAACGACTGGACCAGAAAATCTTTAGCAGGAAATCAAAGTATTCTCAGGATCACAAAAAAAAAAAAAAGGTTGCAATTGGACTTCACAAGATATATTGATTAAGTGTTGTGTAACATCTCTTTTCTTGGTTACTATGCATTAGTTGGGCCCCACCTGCCTGACCTCAGTTCTCTGCATTAGCCTTTGGTCATATGAACACAAGAGAAACCACAGTGCTATTTCATAGCTGAATTCACACAGGAATTCTTACAAGTACAGTATCTCAATTTAAGGATAATAACATTACTGAAGAGCCCAGAATACCATGAAAAATGCATATTGGAAAAATCAGGGCATGACTCTTTAGAAATGAAACCAATTGCTTGATAAAAATAAAACCTCGGTGGCATGTTCCAGTCTGTTGGTTGATTTTTCTGATCTAGGCTGGACTACCCTTCTAAATCAGCGATTGACTTTTACACTGAGCACTGGATGAAGAGGCTTAGGCTGGAAAGCCATAGTCCATACGTGATCACAGAAAACACACGCGGGCACAAGATACAGAGCGAGATTTGATGAGTAAGTGGCTTTTGCTTAGTCAGAACCTGAAGGATCTTCATGAAGAACTTTCAAAACAGCTAACAGATAGCTTGACTTTGAGTGAAACACAACCAAGAATTATTGTCATTATGCACACCCACAAAAAAGAGAGATTTCACAACATCTCTTCAGATGAATACACACACAGAGAAAAGGCTTAACCAACATTTATTCAGGTGGGCAATCATCTGGCTTTCTGGAAAAATAACTCCTGATTTGCCTTCCATTTTCCTAAATCCTGTTTTAAGACCATTTTAACATGTTAAAATAATTAAATAAACTACAACACAAACCAGTATAAATAAAGATAACTGCTTCTTTTCTTAAAAGCTGTGAAATGCTAAATAACCTATGACTCCCGCCCACGGATGTGCCTTGCCAAGCCAGAGGGTGACACAAGGGCGTGCACTATTTTGAAAGCTGGGGCATGAGATTCATCGAGCAAGATTTGTATTCACAAGGTACAACAGGATCCATGACTTTCATTTCAATAGCAGCTGGAACAACGGGCACGGAAGGAACACGCAGCTCAACCTGGGAAATTAGGATGAATTTGTTTTAAAAAACCCTCCCTTTCCTACTGGCAGATGCAGATACTTGCTTTGGGGTCACACCATGTCAGCAGTTCACAGCACAAAGACTGCAGCTCTCTTTTCACTCCCCTCAGTGGATACTGCAGCCTCAAAGAATTTTACATGTATCCTTAGAGATGCTTGTATGTATCAGGAGAGTACAGCTGTAGGCTTTAAAAAAATGTTCATATGCCCTACAAATTCAAATCCTTTTTTATGTAATCTATTTAATCTTCCATTAATGATAATCTCTGCTATCAATGTGCCCAAACAGGGTCAATTTCTGCTGGATTTGCACTTCTTGCATTTCCATCCTATAACTGAGCTGCATTTAATGAAGGGAAACACCCTGCTGTAAAAGGTATTAGCAGCCTCCCCAAAACAAAAAATTGTTAGGAAGCTCTGCAACTGCCAGGAACATTTTGAGAATGTGGTTTTTCTTCTTCCTTTGTGTGTCTTGCATGGAGGAGAGTCCTGCCAGCTAAACATTATTTATTAATCAGGATATTCCTGCCTTCCATACCTTGTAAGGAGACAGCCTAGAGGGGCGGAAATTGCTGTGGATTTCTCTTACATATCCAACGAGACAGAAAGGGGAGAAAGCAAGAGATTGCAAGGAGCATTCAGACCCTGATGGATCCCACTGGCAAGCCCAGGCAGAGGCACACACACAGCAGTTTGGAGAACTATGTAGCATGTCTGCTTCACACACGGATTGAAAACAGAGACAGGGGCTGAAAATCTGACTCCATTTGCTGTTTTGTTTTTAAGAAGTGCCCCGTACAGTTCCCTACACCTGAGTGAAGCAGGTTGTGTTGAGCTCCACACAAGATTTTCCTTCTGGTAACTTCCAGCCACCTCAAGTTGTACCTACAGAACGTGCAGGCTCGGACACACTTGTAAGGGATGCTGCTCCCTCGAGTACTGTGGCAGACACAGGTCAAACGAGTTACTGCCTCGTTAGCTCTCCGGATTTAGTGATAGTTTTATTCGTAATCATTCCCAGCCATCCGCCACCTGCACACCCGCCCACCCACACACACACATCCAATTTGCCGTTCTTCTCCCAATTTTGTCAATTCACAAGATCAGCTTGAGCTGCCTATACTCGCTGCTTATCAACAAATAGATTTAATAGACAAAATAAAGTTCACACTGCTTTCTAACAAAATCCTCCAGCAGAATACCTCTACATTAGCATACAAAAGGGGAGCCCTGGGCTGTAAAAGCGATTCAATTCAACTGATGTTCCCAGCAGCAGCAACTAAGAGTTAATGGAGGACACCCGGCTTTTCACTTCCTCTACTGCATCCAAGAAAGCGCACAAGAATACTACAACACAGTATAACTGAGCATTTCACTAAATAGCATCGCACAGAAGTTCTTTTGGCAAGGACTGCGTTTGTCCTAAGTAACCTTTATGAGAAGCTGAAAGTTGACGCACTCAGACCAAATGAATTTTCAGCTTTAGCCCGAATCCTTAGGTTTGTGCTTGGGAGGGTGGGAAGAACCAAGCACCAAGCATCAACCGGAGAACTAGCCCCCTCCTCTGCTTAAAAAAAAAATAGTCAGTTACAGCTACACGGTGCTGTGGCTACACACGGGAACCGGCAGAGCGCTGGGATGGGTCTGCATGTCCGCGGGGTGCCTCGGGCTCCTTCCCGGCGGAGCTGGCAGCAGCTCCTTCAGGAGCCGGGCACTGGGATGGAGAGAGCATCCCTGCGGAGCCCGCCCTCGCTTCAAGGGAGACGGGTGTGCGGGAAGCCAAACTCCGTAAGCGGCAGAGAAGCACATGCACGATCCGCCCCGCACCTACGGGAGACCATTCTCTCCACACTGCCCCTTCTGGGGGGGTCATCACTGGTCCCTCTCGCTCAGATACCTCCCAGCATCTCCTAAGTACCTTTCGCAGACCAGCCTGGAAGGGAAAGGGGGGAGGGGGTCTGCATCCTTCCTAAATCCACAATGAAAAGCAGTCTCCTCAAATGGCTGCTCCTGCCTCAAAATCCATCACACGAGCAGGGAACTTGCCGGGGGTAAAAAGGGGGCGCAAGGAGGGAAGGGAGAA
>VZRX01022415.1:31184-93925 GCA_013398075.1 Notiomystis cincta | reverse complement strand
GGGGAGCGGCAATGACCCAGTCGGCAAAAAAATATACGGATCCGGCAAGTAAACGGGCACGCAAAGGCAGCTCCTGCCAAGCTTGCAGCTTCGGCTCGATTGTGTATTCCTCTGGCAGCGCCGCGGAGGCAGGCGAGCGCGCACCGAGCAAGGCGCCTCCCACCAAAGCCTAATGGTGGTTTCTTAATGCGCACAAGATAAATAAATGATCCAGACAAACCCCTCGGGAGGGTGTATGCTACGGCAAACGGAGCCTAGGAAAGGAAGGAAAGGAAGGAAAAAGGAGAGAAAAGAAAAAGGAGAAAGGGGCGGGGGTGCGGGTGGGGGCGAAGCTGCCGACCCCATCCTGTGGTAGCGATCCAATCGGCTGGTGCTGCCTGTCAGCGAGGAGCGGGCGGCGGGAGCGGCGCGGAGGAGACGCCTTCCGAGAGCGAGCCCGGCGGCGCCGGGGCTCCGGACAGGGCTTCCCCCGCCCTGCTGCTATCCCACAGGTATCATCGGGCAGCATTTTGCTGCTCTTGTTTCTAATGGGATTCGCCAAAAACAAACAAACAAACAATAAAAACCCCGCAACAACCCACCACACACCTGCGACAAAAGGACAGCTCCACAGTGCCTTCGAGCAGCTCGGGGGAAACTGATGCCGCAGCCGCCGCAGACTGAGGTTGCCACACAAGTTTGATATTTTACCTACTCCGGCTTATTTGTTCTACACCAAAGTTGCATTCCCAAGTTCAGTGTAGTCAGCACTGGGTGCTTTCCTTTCGCCTACTGGACAAACATTTCACCAGCTAGGGTGGTCACTGAAGGGTTGACAGCAGTTTGCCAAAGGTGGCTTAATATCCATTTTCAACATTGTAGAAAATGCTCTATAGGATTATACATGTACAGATGTTTTTAACCCTTTCATCTGACCTGTTACCTTATTATATACCTTTTCTGGTATTGATGCTTAGGTATCATGTATTTATGTGTATTGATATTTCTACAGAATAAGTGAGCGGAAAAGCTGGAAACAATCTGTGAAATGTATTTGTTCTGTATATAAAGAGACAAATAGAAAAAATAAAATATTGCAACTGAAACATACCTGCTTGATTTTTTTTCTCCAGAATGAATGCTAATACCATTTAAATTATCAATATTATATTAACTAGATAACTAGATTATTGTCACTTCAAGAACTCCCTCTGGAGTTTGGCAGCTCCTCTAAGATGGTTCTGTGCTAACAGCCATCAGGAAGATCTGTGGAAGTGGCTTATCAGGTAAGTGTACTATTTAACACCTCAAAAAATCTCCCCACTTTGGCATTGGAAAACATGAATATAGGGTTTCTACTCCTTTAGTGAAGAGGAAAAAGGATAGGAGAAAGCACTTAGAAAGACCCACAAATGGAAGCCCAGTAAGGCAAGGGAAAGACAGGGAAGTCTTGGGAATCCAGGGACTCTTTTCCACTGATTTTATGGAAATCTGGAATCAGATGCTTTCAGTTGTGACTGCCTGTCCTACAAAGTTCTTCCCTTCCTTTCAATCTTGGAATACCTTTGTCCTGCTCTGGGCTTTGTGTTGCCTGTAGAAATGTCCTTTAGCCCCTGCCTCTTCCATAACCATATTGCAGTTCACTAAGCCCCGGATGAATCACTCTGTCTTCATCCTCAAATAATTTGTATGTGCTTCTTGGAAGAGCAAAAATGTTTTACAACACTTACAAGACAGAGAGCTTTTATTTTTCTCACGACTATGTCCTGAACTATTTCAGTGTTTCGTAAATCTCAACTGCACTTCTTCCCCCACTAAGATTTTCAAGCTATCAGCTCCTAAATTTTGCAGTGGTTCTAATGGAAGACATCAGGATGTGATACCATTAAGATCACTCAAGTGTAGCCATTTCATCGTTTAATATTAGAGGACTTCCTGTATTATGAGTAAAGATTTTCAGGCTTCTTTTCTTACAATTTCCCATTCTTATTGAGGGTTGATGAACTATTCTTGAAATTGTGGAATGCTTTCAATGTGCCTTACTTAAGTGAATTACTTTAAAACAGGCATTACCCTGGTATGTTAATTAAGATCTTACCAATGACTATTAGCCTCTAGAAGAAAATTCTTTGGTATAAAAATATGAAATGGATCTTGGTACAAGAACCTCCCCTTAACCTCATAGTAAATGCAAATGTATTTCAAATAGGTTATCCTACAGTTAAAAAAAAAAAGCCATTCATCTAGAGAGACACCTAAAGGAAGGCAATACATGGAAATGTCTTCCTGTAATAACTTAGTCATGAGTTAAAATATTATGATGTATACAAAAACATCTCTGAATGCTTTTAGATTATTTCTCTGTCCTTAAAAATTAATATTCAAATCATAATCAGTTTCTCAAATCAGCCCACTCTTGTTAAACTGAATCTGTTCCCTGCATTAATTCTAATTTACGTAGGTATTTGGTAGCTCTCACTTGCATTTCTTCCTACTCATTTTGTATCATAGCCCAACTCCTTTACTTTTTCTGGAAATATGTTTATCACGATCAGAAAACAATATGTAATTTATTTTTCTTGACTTTTCTTCATAATATGCAAAGAAATCTGTAGTATCTTCTTGAGGACATCTGTGACTGGAATGAATTAAAAATATTTATCTATGATGGAGTCAGAAGTGGTATTTTCTTAAAGAGTGGTGTGACACAGCAGGTAAGAGGTGTGTCATTCATGCATGTATCACTTTGTTTGTGCACTCTGGCTGTCAGGAGGTATGGCCCAGCTAATGGTTGTGTCACAAGGGTGCTGTTCCTGGTTGGCTTCACACATGCCTACAGCCATTATTTCAAATAATGAAATGTAAGTGGTGAATATGAAGGGTGAGTTAAGGGAGGTAGATTATTGTTTAACTGTTATCATGGAATCAGATCTAGAAACTTCAGCATAACTATCCTCAAAGAGCCAACAAAAGAAGCAGAAATTCAGATTTGGAAAATCAGAGCCATGGACTGGAGCTATGTCCATTTCAGCTTGTAAACAATATGGGACGCCTATATCCCAATCCCACTAACACCCACAGTTAAAAGCCTTGCTTTCCTCTCCAGCCTTACACAGCCCTCAAGACATTCCTTGTTATCTCATATAAATATCATCTGACCCTTAGAGCAACAAAACCTCCCCTTTTACTGTGCTTTTTGGTGTGATCAGCCACTGAGAGCATAAACAGTCTTGAATTTGTGAGTTGCTCCCTCACCCCCTTCACCTGCTGTGTTCTGGTACTTCAGCAGTTGGATGTGGCGAACAAAACAGAATTTCCCAAAGGATGCCTGAATTGGGGCTGGTTATATAAACAGGTGTTACACTGCTTCCTTCCCAAACTAGGGCATCTGAATATTCTTGGCTTAATTCTTCCTCTTAGCTGTCGTGCCCAGCTCAGCTACATCATGCACATCTCTAGTGGTAGCTCAGAGGTGGGAAAGCCTTGCTTTTGTCTGAGGTCAGCATGTCACTGTATTCCCTCTTCCACGTGAAAGGCACAGAGAGCATTCCACTGGTCCCATTAAGCAGTGCTCAGAACCAGAGTGCTCTTCCCCATGGCCATTGCTAAAGCAGCCCTTGCTTGAGACAAGCCAAGCTGAACTCAGCTGCCACGTATCAGGGGAGTCGGGCGAGGGACCTGTTTGTCATGTGGTACCTAAAGCATTCCTTTGAATCCTTACACAGGGTGTCATGAGTTCTCCTGGCACTCAGGAGGAGTGGCAGAGGTGCAACAAGTGAGGAATGCACTGCAGAGTTCCACAGCACAGCAGCCATTTGAGACCAGAGCAGGCTGCTCATTTGCATTATGTCAGTCTCACACAGGTGTGAAATGAGTGACACTTAATTTCGGGTTAAGGAGAAGAATCTACTCTCCCTCACTGCAATATAAACTCTGACTAACAATCCCATGGGTAAATTAATTGGATAAAACAGACCCATCCTTTCACATGGGGCAGCAACCATCAGCCCTGGTTACCCAAGTCATGGGTAGCAAATTTGCACATGCAGGGCTGCCACTAAATATTTAGAATTACACTTGAGTGTGCACCAATGAGGGTAGACAATTCAAATATTTATCTTGGCATGGTTTGTAATGATGAAATGAAATGTGACATGGTACTAATAAAAAATCCCTCACCTCAAATCCTACAAAACATGTTTTGGTCAGGAAACATTAGTAAACTGGATACTTTCCTTGGAGGAATTTATTGCTGTAGAACTGAAATCCTAAATGCCTGAATCACTTTTTATCAAATCAAATTTTCAATATTCTCTACTTTTAATTGACCATAAATTCTAAGGATTTCAGTGAGATAAATTCTGTTTGGCAAGTACTTTTTAAATTCTGATTTTAGTCATATTGTATCAGTCCCTTAAGAACACAATAATGATTTCAGACTGAGAAATATAGTGACTAGTCTTAACAATGCCCTTGTGACATACTGAAGCCACTGCAGCATAAGAGAAATGAATATATTACACTTCAAGCCTTTGAACCCCCTGAGATTTTTATCAGGAACATCAATTTAGGATGCCAGAGAAAGAAATAATTGAAAGCAAACATGAAAATGCCATCAGAAGGGCTTGCTCCAAAGTGTGATGGAGTCAGCAGAAATCTCTCCGTGTACTGCACTCTATCTGGGACTATGACCTAAATCTAACTGCACATCTTTCCAAGATCTATGACAAAATGGTGACAACAGAAAGTGGGAAAGCCTGTGAAGCAATCAGTCATTAACAGACCATTTAAATTATTTACTATTATGATTTGTTTCCAAACATTTCCTGAAAATCTACACTTTTTCCATCCCAGTAAGGACACCGGGTCCCAATTATGAAAAAAAGTGAAAATATATCATATTTCAGGCTTTGTGGTCTTTCCTTTCTCAGTTCAGCATTGTCCCATGTAACTCCTGCCCAGTGCAGACAACACTGCTGCCAGTGTTATTTCCTGGATATTTTGGATGTCAGAATCTGACAGCTGAGGAGGTTCAGCAGTTTTGCAGGTACCTCTTCAAAGCTGCCCTGAATGTCCAGAACAGCAACAGGTAGAAAACAGGTAGGAAAAGCCAAGGGGAGCAATCTCCTTATCCTTCGACATGAAACAAAGGGAGTTCATTCTGTCCAACTTCATGGAAATAATTTTGTGGCATCCATCCTTACAATTATATTTGAATGACCCTTTGAAGTAGAAAAAGCCCACAGGATCTCATAATTCTCCTAGGTTAATCAGAAAGAAAAACTGGATCTTTCATCTTTAAAGCTTTGAGACATCCATGAAATAATTCAAATTTTCCAAGTACTTCAACTCTTTGTGGATTTCAACTCTGAAGGAAAAACATGTTTTTTTTTTTTCCCTCAACAAAGGAATCAGAATAAACTTTTCTTAGTGCCCCTGTGTAACTCTGAGGAACTTTTCTGTAACTAGCTACACCAGCATGAAGAGTTACGGAAAATAAATCAGATGAGAATCTTGGGTTTATCACTGCTGTGCATTTGTGAATGTGTTTATGCATGACTTATGTGTGCAGGTGTAAGTCTGTGGGACCTGATCAGATGAGCCCAGACTCCTGAGGAAATTGGCTGACGAAGTTGCCAAGCCACTCTCTGATATTTGAAAAATCACAGCAGTCAGGTGAAATTCCTGATGGCTGAAAAAATGGAAACATTGCATCCATTTTTAAAAAGGGTAAAGGTAAAAAGGAGGATCCTGGGAACTACTGCCCTGCCAGCCTCCCCTCTGTGCCTGAGAAGATCATGGAACAGATCCTCCTAGAAGTTCTGCTAAGGCACATGGACAGAGAAGGATCTGGGAGCTTCACCAAGGACAAGTCTGCCCTGAAGATGAGGGAGGGACCATCTCTCCTGGGAGGAAATGCTGAGACGCTGCCTCAGTCTGGAGAAGGCTCCAGGGAGAGCTTGCTGCAGCCTTTCAGCACTTAAAATGGGCTTATACAAAAGATGGGCACTGGCCTTTTGGCAGGGCCTGCTGTGGCAGGACAAGGGGGAATGGTTTTAAACTAAAGGCAGTAGATTTAGACTGGACCTAAGGAAGACATGTCTTACATTGAGGATGGTGGGGCACTTAACAGGCTGCCCAGGGAGGTACTGGCTGCCCCATCCCTGGAATAGGTGAGGCTGGATGGGGCTCTGAGCAGCCTAGTGTAGTTGAAGATGTCCCTGCTCAGTGCAGGGGAGTTGGAACAAAGGATCTTTAAATGTTCCTTCCAACACAAACCATTCTGTGGTTCCATGATTTTAATTTAACTGCAGGGGCCGGACAATAAGAAGTAAAGCAATGCCCAGAGCAAGACAGCTGCTGAATAAATATTTCAAAGAGAACAACCTATGGAAAATTAATTAATGAATATCTGTATTTGAAGCTGTGATTAAAAAAAAAAAAAAAAAAAAAAGAAAAAATTAAGAAGGTACTCTGGAAATTTTAGGATTTTGAAACCTACAGTTTTTGAGAGCTCAACCTCACCAGGCTGGAAAGGAGACTTTTTAAAAAAGAACTAGGATTCAACATTAAACTAATTAGGTGCTAATGTACAAATCTATCCTTCCACTTATGGACACTGTGGATGTTAACATTTATTTGTCCAATGGAAAACTAGAGATGCATTAGGTAATCTTAAATCCCAGTTAGTAATTCTGAATTGTAGTGCTCTGTTTCTTTGTGTGCACTTTGACTACATTGATGTACAGCCTTTGTCAAGGTAGTTATTCTCTACAGCTCAATAATCAGGGATTTAATTTTTAATAAGCAATATCATACTGGTAACAATATACCTTGCATACTCTGATGTTTTAATAATGGTAAGCATGATAAACAAAGAGATACAAGGTTTATTGAAGGAGCTTGTTTTCTTTTGTGGTTTTCTTGTTGCCTTTTTTTTTTTTTACCAGACCAACTGAGCTATTGGCTAAAGAAAACAAGCTTCCAGTTGCACAAGACTTCATTTTAAACATATTCTTTCTCTATAAAATGACATTTCTAATGTCACTAACAGATCTAAAGAGAGGGCTGCAATGGTTTTAGAAATATATGTGTGTGTATTATAAATGTAGACATGTACAGGTGTGTAAATGTAGATCCATATTGGAGAAGTCCAAGCTGAGGAGTGAACAGGATACATCCCTTGGCTGTGGAACAAAGCTCTGTGACTTAGTCCCATTTGGTCCAAGGCAGACACCAATCAGCTACTAAGAGATTCAAGAGCTCAGTTTTGCATACAAATATCCATATGTAAATATTCCTGGGCCTGGAAGAAACATAATGCAGAACCACTTAATTGAATCATATTTTAAGATTGAATTAAACATCCATGGCCCACCAGGAGATTCTGGCAGTCAGAAATTAAAGCACATCTCTCACCATCAACTGGGATGCATGAAGGAACCCTAAACAAGACACCTAAAAAATGCTTTTTTAGATGTAAGCTCCCGATCTCAAATTGGGACCAGAATTTTTTTCTCTCTTTCCTGCACGAAGAGAAGATTTTTATTTAAAACAGCTGTCATCAAAGGCTAAGTGGCTAAACTTCATACATTGCTCTGCCACTCATTTGTTCTACACAGCCATTCACATTTCCCTTCATCTCTTTTGGGAAATTGAACCTTTTAAAGGAGAAACCTCTCTGGTCAGTCAATCTCTCTATAATCAAAGAATCAAGCTCAGCAGAATGGGAAATCTCTACTCAGAGGTCAGATATTAAGATTTCAAACTCTATAGCTCCCTCATCATCCAAACCTGTGATCAGAGAATTGTGAGTGTCCCCAAGGTCTTTCATAAACTGCTCCCTACTGCTGTTTCTTCACTTCCTATATTTCTACCCTAGAATGTAGTACAGCATAACAACATCCACAATGCAGCAAAACAGTGCTCAAGCCAGAGTGCTGAAATCTTCATTTGCATTATTTACCTGGCCATCTCATATAAAACATCTATGTCAAAAGTGGTGCAGAGTATCTATTTCCATTCAAATCACCAGTCAATTGCATGAATTCTGTGTAAACCTATCTGCACAAAGTGAGGTGCCTGAAAGAAAGGTTTAACTTAATTTCTGTAATTTTAAAAATCTAAGTATAATTTCTATCATCCCTCTGAAGGCAAGGAAAGATTAACTTATAGATTTCATTACTTCTGCACTCATGAGGATATGCACTGGAATCAGATGTTCCAAAGAGAGCCCCCAAATTCAGCCTCCATTCCTCAGCCTTGCTGTGCAACAAGCCAAGCTGCACTGACAGCTACAAGAAATTTTCCCAAGCAGTTGGTGACAAACAGCTTTCTAATAGGAAATTGCCCCTAAAAATAAAGATGCTGCATCTATAGATTTAACAGTATACATAGGCTTGTGTACAAAGAACAGAAAATCTCTGATGTTTGGTGTCAGAATACCTACTCCATCTCATAAACACAGGGATATCCTAATTTTTGTAAATTTATCTTTCAGAGTCACCATCTCTGTGAATTTCATTCACTAATTTTGCACAAACTGTCCTTAAATACTGACCTGTCTTTCTACTCTATAATGAGGAAGCCTTTAATGATTAAGAATCCTTTTGATTAAGCAGTGATATAATTTTAAGTACTTCCCCACCATGGTCCCACCATTAGTTCTGAGGAGGTAACATACAAAAGGGTGTCTGGCCTCTGGTCCTTGCTTTATCTCCTACTTGTTCTTCCTAAAAGTTTCTTTTGATTGAATGAGAACAAAATCAGGCAGGCAAACGTGTGCATACAGCTGCACACAGTCTGACTCCCTCCACAGCACAGTGCTTACACACAAGCGAGATAAAAATTACTTCTAAGATGAAAAGCACTTTTCATCTTGAGACCCTATTTCCTATCACATAGAATTTTCCAAAAATATGTTACTTTTGAGATAGATGTGATTTTGACACTAGCAATGCCAGCTAAAGTGGGAACTTTGGAAGAAATGTTAAACTCCATCAGTTCGATCATGAAAGTTATGCAAATGGGAAAAAACATTCCTTCCTTTTAAACTTTGCTAGTTGCAACCATAAGATTCAAGGAGTGAGGATGGCTTTTAAATGTCAGAAACTTGACAGCATCCTAGGGTACAATCCAGTCCCAGCTGTGGTCAATAGCAGAGCTTCTCTGTATTTCAACAGGAGCATGATTTTACTCACAGCCTCCACAGAGCAACGGAGAACTGGCTCGAGTTTAAACGTGAAGCTGTAGAGATTTCTTTTCTGTAGGAGCAGGCAGCAGATTTCAGTGTGTACCACCAGCTCAGGAAGTTCTGAAGCAAAAAGCCAGTGCTGGTGAGACAGACTTGTAGTGCACCTCACATGATGTCACTGTTACTGCATCCTGGTGGTTCTGGCTGTCCTGCACTGTTCCTGGTCATGAGAGCGTGGTGCTGCCAATGTGCCCTCCTAGAGGTTTGTCTGTGCTCAGCAGCAGCTGCCATTTGCCATCCAGACCAAAGCTATGAAGAAGAAGTGTAAATAGCGAGGAAACTCTTCAGGAAGTGCTCAGGACACCCTCCCTACAGCTGGCAGGAGTTCCTGCTGGAGCAGAGTGCTTCCATGGATTATGGCATGGGGGCCCTTCCATGGGACATCCCAGCCCTGTACTTACTGAAGCAAAAAGATTTTTAATTGGAAATTGTTTTCTTCATAAAAAGCCAGCAAGATAAGGAGAGTCACCATTTGATGAAATATATTCCTCCTGTCCTATCATCTTTCTTATTCCAATATGGTTTTTAGTTTGGCAGTTACTGTGTCTATTTTATTTTTTAAAACCTACATAAGCAAACAAAATCAACCAAAAAAGTCTTTCCAACTAATTATAAGTAGGAAAATTCTAAAGAACATATTTTTGAAATCATTGCTCCAAAATATGACCTGTGGCAGTGCAGTGGTTAAATTTCATGATTTATACTGAGTCTATTACAGAGCTTTTTCTTATTAATATAGAATATTCTATATTCTTATTATCAAGCTGCTATGAAGTTTGCAACTTAGTCAAGTAAATCAGATAAAAGTCAGATCTACTGTAAGAGCCAACTGTTGGCATGCCTACACAATCTGAATTACCTGTTAGCTCACAAGAGATCATATTCACTTTTTATAAAATAACAAGAGACTCAGGTTGCTCAGTTTTAAATGTAAAGTCATCATCTCTCTGAGAATCTTGAGAAATACTGAGAAAATAAATCTATGGCCAAGGTAGCTGGAAACCAAAATCAACCAGAGAGATAGAGAATGTTTTAATTTTATTTGTTTTAGGAGCAGATTAAAACTGAAAGCAGGAAAAGTTGCAATATCTTTTTTCCCTGAAGCTCTGAAGGTCAGTTTTTATATTAAAATACTGTACAATATACTGAGGTATAAAGAGCTTGCATTTTTATTCTAATTTGTTTTCCTTCAGGTTCAGAATTACCAGCAAAGAAAATTGCTCTAATTGCAATGCTTTGCAAACAAACAGTGATTACAGCTTAGTGGATTGTTAGGACACGACACCGCACAACTTATTAGATCAAACTGAGTGAAGCCTACACCACACCAGTTTTTAAAATGTAGATAAAGCAAGTTAAGCTCTCCCAGAAAATCTAAATATTTATGACCAAAAATTATGGGTGTCAACCTGCCAGGCACATTACATGATCCCTGATTCAGAACTATGAAATAATCATAGGGAAAAGCGGCCACAATATAGGATGTCATTAAAACCCAATAGCACCAAAATCAATTTTAATTAGATCCCAAGAAATGAATATGTAGAGACCAAAAGCCTTTCTTCAATATATTAATGTAGTTTTCTTACTTGGTTAGTTTTATGGAATTCATCAAAGGGATGCTCAATGACTGAAAAGGTTCACATGAAAGCACTGAGATAGCAAATTGCATGCAGAGGTATTTCTACATTTCCAGATATTTATTTTTATTCTAATGAACTCTCTCATAGAGAATGCAAATATCTGGAGGACAGCACAGCTCTCTAAGGCTGCATATTCAGAATGAACTATCTCAGCCTACTACTTCTGACCAAATTATAATTGTCCATAAGAAAACAGTTGGGCACTTCATGTACTAGAAATTGTCACTTCTTAACTTTTACTTAGATTCTAAGTTACAGTGGGTATATAATGGATTTTACAGATTAGTAGTAGATAGCAGAAATTACCTCAGTTCTGGCCCATTATTTAAATCCAAGCACCATTTTTCTACAACTAAATTACAGTGTATGTTTCCTAAAGTGCAGATCACAAATTTAGCTACTGGCAGAAATTTTAATGGGCATGTTTATTTTTTTTTTCCTCTGAATTTTAAATTTCTGGTTTGTAGTAAAAAAAGATGCTCTTCTGTTGTTATATGCCAGCTATGACAGGATAATGGATTGGGTCAGGCACAGTCACTGGATGGAGGAGTGGGTGAGGCAATGAGACAAGTAATCTCTTCCACTACTTTTACACTTCTTGTATTCTGCAAAGCAGTTCAGTCTGAAATATTTCCTAATTTGTGGACTACAGTTATTATAAGCAGTGCTTGGTTCATATACCGTTATCTTCATTTATTAATAATTCCTGGCAGTAATAAAAGGCTCCAGGATGTTAACACAAAAGGCTTGAAGCAAGATGAAGCTGAAAATCACCTTCAGTGCTTTCCAACAGTCCCACCTTTCCTGCCAAGCTCTGTTCCACCACCCAGCTGCAGCCTGCATGTCCTTGTGAACCAGCTCAAGGCAAGGAAGCCTGCATACACAACATTTTGGGATCTGTACACTTGTGGAAAACTCAGGTTTCCACTAGCACTGTAGAATGTGTACTGTGTTTTCAGGAAAGGTGGAAGGAAGTGTGTGGAACTAGTGCCTTTTTGCACAGGATTTTAAATAAAACCCGAACTGCAACACTCTCTCACCATCTGGTACAAAATGGTCGTTCTTTCCTGTAAAAATGATGGTGTTGGAACTGTAATATCTAGTCAACCAAATCTCAGCCTTCAACTGAGTTAAATCAGTCTTTCTGCTCTGCTTCTATGACATACTAACCCTAAAAACAGTGCTGTTGCCAAATACATCACATGTGCTCTGAGGAATACAACTGAAACAGAAGACAAATGAAACAGTGACACTTTGAGGACAAGAACAAATTTTATAATTAATATTTGTTAAAATATGATTTGTTTAAGAATTCATGTCAGCTGCTTTTTTCTTAAAAGAAAAACTAAATTTGTGGATTAATCAGGATTTCCACGACCCTCTGTACCAAAGACAGGGGAATCCTCCCCATCAAAGCTCACAGGTGTGCTATCAATATGCCCACAAAATATGGTGTGAATGTGTCCACACAACTCAAAGACAGACGCAGCAGACCAAGACCCCCCTGTTAGCAGA
The DNA here is from genome assembly GCA_013398075.1 of Notiomystis cincta. Taxonomy (NCBI): domain Eukaryota; kingdom Metazoa; phylum Chordata; class Aves; order Passeriformes; family Notiomystidae; genus Notiomystis; species Notiomystis cincta. Next base: position 81,535 of record VZRX01022415.1, on the reverse strand, counting down.
GGGAGGTTTTAGCTAATACAGAGGGCCAGCAATCAGTACAAAACAAAAATTAAATGAAAGCAGCCTAATGATAGAAGAATACTCTGAAAGACAGTAGCCAGTATTACACAATCGATCTCTTAGCTTGCACAGTAGACTGATACTCCAGGATAAAGAGGAACAGCTAGGACAAGAAGTTGCCAACAGATTTTGAGTTTCCTATTCTTTTATAGTTTACTTTTGACACTGTGTGTCTAAATTTTTTCTTTTTCTCTTTAAATTTAACCTCATGATGAAAATCCCCTGGAAATAGTGGTAAATGAGAGCTGTTTCTTTGGGAGACAGCACAACTGAGAAATAGGGCTGCAGAAACTTTTTTTTATCAACTTAACATGAATTTGGAAAAATCTAGGTGAGGTGCCTTTCCTAGCAGCATGCAAAAGTCAGTCTGGTAAGTGGTAGCATCAAGTGCCAGAACACAGAAAAGTCTGTCCCAGTACATATTACTTAAGGAGCTATGGTGGGGTTCACATCAGCAATCCTGTCACAGAAATATAGGGTATTACTGCAGTGCTGTTTGTAAAATAATTCCAGGGCTGGGCAGTGACTAGAATCTAACATGGAAACAGTTTTCTTGATTTCATTGTAATTGGTCCCAGGCTCAGAATAAAACTCGAGCTTATGTACTTAATTTACCTAATTGCCTTGCTGTATGAGGCCTCTGTACTTAAATTGTTAGCACATCATCCTGACAGGCTGTAAACTATAGCTTTATATCAGCGAATAAATGTAAAAGTATTGATGTACAGTCTGCCACTGTGGGACACTGTGTAATTTACACATCCATTATGCAGCCACAAACACATAGATCCATATCTTCCTGAGCAGCTCTATCCAAGCTGTCTAGATCTTAGCCAGTGCTACCCATTTATTCTTAAATCACTTGTGTTAGCATTGTTTTAACACACTAAGAAGACGTTTTTGACAGAGCAATCCTAAAAGTCATCTAGCTGTATCTCATATGCAGGTTGCATCTAACACTGAAGGAATTTCTTTGGCAGAAATTCAGACTCTTCAGAAGTCATTTACCATTTTCCTTCCTCTCCCTCTCCTTTCTCCTTTTCCTTTTTGCAAGCAGTCTTTCCTATGTTTTATTGTCAATGCTTCCAAAATGTAATACAACCGTGTTACTGATTATGATGAGAGCCAGTAAAGCATTCCAGACAGATAAAATGCTGGCACTGCTGAGGCCACATCTGAAATCCTCTCTTCAGCCTTGGGCCTCTCACTGTGGAGGAGGCAATGAAGCTGAGGAGAGTCTGCAGCACAATTCTTATCTGGAATGGCTGAGGGAGCTGGGGGTGTTTAGCCTGAGGAAAAGGAGGCCTGGGGGTCACCTTGTCACTCCCCACGGCCCCCTGAAAGGAGGCTGCATCCAGTGGGGATTGGTCTCTTCTCCCAGATAACAAGGGAAGGTGGCCTTAAGTCATACCAGGGGACATTTAGATTGGATATTAGGAAAAAAATTCTTCAGTGAAAGAGTGGTCAGGCACTGGAAAAGGCTGCCCAGGGAACTGGTGGAGTCACCAGCTCTGGAGGCATTCAAAAGACATGTAGATGTGGTACTTTGGGATATGGTTTAGTGGTGGACTCAGCCCTGTAAGGTTACTGATTGGATCTTCCATTTCTATGATTTGCATTTTGTGTGCAAGGCCAAGGCAGCCTCCAGGTGAAAGTGTATTGCACACAAATTTCTTCTGCTCAATCAGTTGTCTGTGTTGGCTCAACCTTCAGGCTTTTCTTTGGCATGAATAATTATTGAGTGTTTATTTACTAGAAAAATATTGGAACCTTTTGTAAGACACTGCTCTCCAGTCCCCATATGAATCAGAATAACGTTACTGCAGCTAATAAAATATATTACTGCATTTCTTAAGATCCACAGACCCATTTCCTCTCAGTTTTATAGAAAATGAAGACTCATTCAGCAAGTTGTCTTTTTTACACTTGCTGTGCTTCTTTTCAGCATTATAATAGGTCTTGGAGTTTGAGAACCTCTTAAATACTATTCTTGATTGATCATAGAAAGGATAGCAATAGTCTAAATCCATGTGTAATTGTCTTTTTCAGAAAAATGAGATATAAGACAGTGAACATAATTTCAGTATCATTTCAGCAGGACAAGATTCAGCCTTAAATGTTCTAGTCACTAATTTCTGCTTTGATGACATGATTACTACCTAAATGTAGGAGAAAGCAACAGAATTTTTATACAACGTGGGTGTTTTCACCTGCTACATGTAAGAAAAAAAAAGCCCACAGCTTGAAGCACATCAGAGTAGCAATGGTAATTAGGTATTGGTATATCATCCAAAAAAGAAAAAAGCAAAAAAAAGAGCTTGAGCAATGATACAGCTTAATAATGGTTTAGTACCCTAGAACTACGCAAAAAGTTCTCAAAGTGAAATGCAAATTGTGAATGAAGAACACTTGTGATTCTTACAAGGGATAACCAGTAAGAAACACAGGGGATAAGAACAAATTATCCCATTTAAGTCTGGGAAAGGAATATGATCACACATCTGTATGCAGGCCTTCAAGCAGTCAGAAAGTTTTCCACAAATGCCAATTGCCATATCACACATGGCACCTTCTTGTAGAAGTCAGAGCTGTTAATCTCATCTAAAGTATACCTGCAGTGACAGCATCTACCCAGAAATCTGCACAGAAATGAGAGAATATTGCTTTCTGAATCCTTTTAAGACCCCAAAAACATTCTGGACTACATGTTTCACTGAAAATTCTTTACTTCTCTACATTGTTTGCAAGCAGTCTTTCATATGTTTTATAGTCCATGCTTCCAAAACGTAATGCAACCCTGTTACTAATTATGATCAGAACCAGTAAAGCATTCCAGACAGATAAAATGCTTCTAAAAATCTGAGAAGACTGCTGCAGGCACAGCTGGTTTCAGAAATGAACTGACAGAACAATCAGGGTACACCAAATCAGAATACACATATTCCCCTGGAAATCTGGAAGGATCAAGAACAGGTTTGAACAGCTTGTACAGCTGAGACTGTCTGGTGTCCATCAGAGTCAGCAACAAACACTGGCAGGGTCAGCTGGAGCTGAGCACAGCTTAGACCAGGCACATCAGCAGGCTTCTGCTTGCTCCTATTCTTAGAGCCAGCTGCTCTGAGCTACCTCACTTGAAGCCACACAGATATTTTTGAAGTCTGGAATTTCCAGCCTTTTAGTTTCTGTGTTCAAGTACAACCTCCCAGACAAGCTCGCCCTACAATTCTAATTGGACCCGGTAGGAAATGTAAAGATTTGAGCATTTGTTTCAAATTGGAATGCAACCAAATTTTTGAAAGCTTCCTTAAAATGGAATTGTTTTTTTTCTACCCAGATTGAAATGCTGGATGACATGTTAAGGAGAAATATTGAATTGGCCCTCCCGAGCCCAGCTTGTTATTCATTAGGGGCTTTTCCTCTTGTTAAACAACAATGATTTCCAGATTAGCACATTATATAAGTATATTCCATCTATGGATAAAATTGCTCTTTGCTTCACTGTCCTTGCTGTTCCTCCATACAAAGATACAGGGAGCCAGCCAAGCAGGAGTTCGCATTCTGCAGCTGAATTACGTTACAACAACACAGATGGAACTTTAGATGTAAAGCCATATTTTTAGCCAAAGCACAGTTGAAGCGATGTCATCTGATGCAGTTAGAGACATATAGAGAGGCACTGGCAGTGATACACATTTATCACTCTCAGTGAATGGCTGATACACAGCACCCTGTGTACCCTCTCTTTCAGGAGGGCAATAATTCCAAATAGACTTTTTTCCTTTAACAGGAAAGAATGGAGCATTCCATTCCCATATGTGGCCTGATACTTGTGCTTCATCTGGCTAACACTCAAGCTGTTCCTGCAGCTTTCCCACTGTGAGTACCTGTGTGAAAACTGATCTTTGCAGGGGCACTTGTGTAATAGCCCCAGGGTGAAACCTTTGGGCATTTCTCTCAGGGAAAGCATATAGTCATTGTAAGAATTGTGAAATTCCACCTCCAGAGCATAGGTGTGAATTTCCATACATTTGCAACTGTCAGAGGGAATGTTCAATGTCTTCATGGTAACATGATCATTTCCAACAGTGAAATCCCCTCATTTCCCAAAGAATCTGAGCTGGAATCAGAACCATTTACCTTTATCACAAAGTATTGCTGTGATGTTTCTCTGGCATGGGAGGTTTTATTATTTCTGGCATATTGCATAGCTGATCTTAAAAATCAGAAAAAAATCTTATTAAAATAGGAATTTGAAAGCACTGGAAGCATTTGGAATTTAAAAGAACTAAGAAAGGCAGAGGGTATAGTGCAGTTCTGATATTCATAGTTCTCAGTTCCTGAAATTTGATGTCCCATACAGACACATCAGTGAGGGGCTGGACAAAACCTTCTAGAAGGATAAATATACACCCCTCCAACAATGTGATCAAGTAATAGCTTGCAAATATATATAAGGGCAGCAGCAGCCCCTTGCCAATATAGGTTGTCACTGGTTTTAGAAGGTTAAGAGGCTGTTGGAAGCATCTCTTCAGCAAAACCTTCCCCCTTAAAGAATATCACTGTTACAGCTCTTTAAAGAGCAAAGCAAAATCAAAAAAAATCTGTTAAATGTTGGAGGCCTTAGAGCCTCTTCTTGAAAAATGCTGAATTTTGTAGTGCTTTATATGTCTGGTAAACAGGATTCAGATCTTGGCAACAGGTTAGGGAGCACTATTCCAGGCAAAAAAAGACAGAGATCAAGCCAAGGAGGGAGCACAGGAAGGAGCAGTTTCCTAGAAAGCCTGTTGCTGTTAGCAAGGAAAGAAAAGATGCTGTGGAATAGGCAAAGGACTGCTGCTTTTAGCCTTAAGGACAGTAAGCAGCCTTCACAAGCTAGTCAGTGTTTTCTGAGGCACTCAACCTTTAGAAAGGAAAACATGTATTTCTTTTGTCTGCAAAGTTTCATACTTCCTAGTAAGAAGTCTCCAGTTGTATTTCATAAACTGTTAAAGCAAAGAAAGGCAGAGACAGTTTTTTGAAGGCTGTTTTTCTTGCCTTCTTCGGCAGTGGGAAAAAAGAAATGAGCAGATAGCAGCCACACGAGTCTGGAGAGTGTGGGTGGATGGTCAGGGTACAGAATGTTAGATTGCTCAGCAGTTTAGTTGGCTCTGATATGTACCCATGACTACATCTTGAGTCTTCCCCAGAAAAAGCATCCAATTCATCTCAGAAAAGCAAAAAAAGTTAATTACTGAATAAATGATAGAGCCCCACCTACTGTTGTTTTACTGCATACATTTCTAGATACACACACACACTTAACACAGATGTAATTCATTAGTGCCTGCATGGGCATTTCTGTTACAAGAGCCCTAATTATGGACTATAATTCCACCGTGGGGATGTTTTGCATACACACAACTGTGTGTCTTCCAGTTAAAACCTAGAAATGCAGGTGGATTTCTTTCCATCCTTCCTGTAAGTCAGGCTTTCCCTGCTTCCTATGAGCACACACACATACCCAAAAGCTCCCCAGGGAAAGATTAAAATTTTTCCAAAAGCTTTGAAAACCTTTTGGTCAGCAGTTGACAGAATGAATGCTCATTTAATCAGCAACACTGGTGTTGGGGATCAGAGAGGTTCTATCTCCCATGGCCATCCTTATCAGGTTATCTGGCATATTTTCCACCCAGACTCTCTCTGCTCACGTGGAAAGGAAAGGAAGTGTCCCAGCAATGTGAACATCCCTTGAAGTGGCACAAGTTTTGCTATTCAAATAGAAAAGTCTAAATACAGTGTGCTTGAAAGGTAAGGGTTGCATTATTCTCATTGTAAGGAAATTGAACCAGGACTCTGGGAGTGAGGGAAGTACCATCCAGACAATGAAATGTTCTTGTCTGGACCAGCACCTCTCCCACACATTCCCTGCTCATAAATAATGCAGCACAGGAGTTATCTCCCAGCACACACACGGCTTTTAAAAAGGCCTGTTTCACCTGTCTCCTTGTCATTGTGCTGTGCTTTAGCTTTAGCTTCATGTGAACTGAAATTCCCATTGCAAAGAGAATTCTTAAAAGAACTTTTCTGAACTCCCATGTCCAGAGTGGGAGGTGTATTTTGGAAACACCTAAATCCATTCTTGTAACCTGTAGCAATAATAACCTGGCATCACATTTTGCAGATAATGTCTTGTTTTTCAAATGTTACCAGTTACTACAAGTTTACAGTCTGGTGTGATTTTAAAATAGCAGAATTGTGTCAAAACTACAAAGTAAAAAGACCTCGTGCAAGCAAAGTGAATTGAAATAAGTAATAAAATGTGACAGCTGGAGAAAAGGACTGATTCATTTATCACATTGAGATTGGCAACCAGCTTCAAAACCCTGTTGTTAGCTGGCAGCAATTGCTCTGTTCTGTCAGTTTAACAGGTGATAAGCCAAAAAGGTGGAAGGAAACCCTCCACAATACACAACACTTATTTCCACAATTTCGTGGTAGTGTTTTTGATAATAATTCTGAACAAAGCTCTCCAAAATACAGTTGTCAGTGTCTTAACAAAAGAGAAATTAGTATTTATTTTTTAATTTGAATATTAGCTTCTTCAAATGAAGTATACACATTTCTCTAACTTCAGGTTTTGCCCCTTATTTTTTCAGCTGTAATATTTGCTGGCAGTAGCTGATATGGTTATACTTGCCCCCCTCCAAAAATACTAAAACATTTGAAATGGGCCAAGTAAAGGATGTGGTCATAAGTATTGATTGCTTCTTGTTTGCTATACAACATTTTTTATTACAGGACATTGAAATTATTAGTATTCTCATATTAATAGTCTTATACAATATATTTAAACACTTCTATATATGAATGTTTATAAAATATAGTGTATAAAATGTTGTAAACGTTGATAACTCACAAATGAGAGACAACACCCTGTTCTTCGTACTACAAAGCCCTCTAAACTCAAAATATAGAAATTTTTTCAAACTAAAAACATATTGAAGAAGAGACAAGTTGTTTCTGGAATATTTGGAGCGTATCCTTGAACAGCATGACATTATGCACAGACTAAAAGTCTAGCATTTCTAAGGTCTTCTGTAGAAGTACATTTTTTTTTTAAGGATGAGCCTCACAATGCATTTAAAGTTTGCTTGATACTAGGACAAGAGTGCATTAAAAATCTATTTTCTCCCTCAGGGACAAAGGTGAGGCTGCGAAGATGTGGCAGCAAAAAATATTTTGCTAAGTACAAGTGCCAAAATCCAATAGAGAAAGAGAAAGGAACTTTAAAAGGGTTGCAAGCAATTTTGGCAAGTTAATACCAATAACAGTTTATTGTTGTCCATAACAACAGGAAGCCAGAGCATATCATCTATGGACTTTCTGGTGCAGTGGCTGAAAGAATTTGAGATACATATTTCTTACTACCAAATTGCTAAAATAACTTACTCAGGGGAAAAAAACCCTAATGCTAAGTCTGATATTTAATGCAATGATTTGCTAAATAGTTGAAAATTTAGACTGCTGAATTAAAGTATTAAAACATTTTCTCTGCTTTCTAAATCTGCTTTTAAAACACAAAGGCTGTGACTTTTACCACCTCACCTGGGCTCCTGCTCTGCCTTGTTCTCTGAAGGGCCAGGGCTTGCTGAAGGGTTGTGTGGAGAAGGCAGGAGGCAGGAGGCAGGAGGCAGGAGGAGCAGGAGGCAGGAATGCCACAGGCACGTTGTGACAGAGTCAGTGTGAGACAGAACTGTGAGCACACCTGCTGCTGGTTCTGCACAATGCTCGTCGCTCTGTCCTTGCAGAGCCAGGGCCCTCCAAACAGACACTGAAGTCTGGTGAAGCACAGCTGGTTTTTAAACTCCTGTACTGCTAATCCACAGAAACCTCACTGCCAGTTAGGACCTTGTGTGAATATCAATTTTCATATCACATGGGAGTGTGAAGAAGGAAATTCTCTCTAGACAGATCAAATGACTGGGATTAAATTCGAAGGGCCAGACATTTGGAATAACTGTTGACTCTTCAGAATCTGGCAGCTTTGCACCACTTGAGAGTCTGGCCTAAGGTATATATTAATCTGTTTGAAGTATTTCAGGCATTCTAGTTGTATCTTCTAATAGCAGCTTTGAAAATGTGTTGCAGACCTAAAAGTATGTTAATATTATGTGTACTTTTTCTCTCATAGAACAGATAGAAGGAGAAAAGAATTTGGGAATATCTGAATTACTGAAACTCATATTCTAACCCTGATACCACCTTATGGATATCAAGAAGAAGGAAGCTTTCCAATAACACTCACATGGACTTCAACTTCAGGCACAGAAAAGTAGTTTTGACTAGCACAGATTCAGAGCAGTCAAATAATTTATCAGAGCAAAGTGTGAAGTGAAGTTGGAGACTACAGATAAAAGGCACACAGGTTGGAGATATATATATATATATATATACACACCTATTTCCTCTACTCAATGTCCTTTCCTACAGAAAGTATTTTCTTTCCTCTCTCTTGTTACAGATCAAGCACATGATGGCTTTCATTGAGCAGGAAGCCAATGAAAAGGCTGAAGAAATAGATGCAAAGGTAAAAATGGAAGTTCACTGTCAGTAAGTGCAGAAGGAAAACTGCATCCCACATCCTGCTTTGAAAGTTGCAGAACTAGAACACCTCTGTCAGCTACAGCTGTTTTCTCTTTAGTTATTGCCTAGCAAAAAATGGTGTACCAAATGAAGTTAGCATTTCCTGGCTTTTGGCAAATGAAAACGACTCAGAGCTGGCTTTGGTCAGAGTTTTGGTGCTTCTCGAATATAAATTTATTCATATCAAAGTTCACTTCNGGGTGTAGAGATATATATATATATATATATATATATTTACAGTTCATTTTGAATATTTTTTTTTTAGAAAGTTAAAGCTAGAACATCTATATCAATCAGTTCTTTCTCTAATGTACAAGATTTTGCTGCCATCTTAAAGCAGAATTGAGTCCTAAGAGAAAGGCAGCTTTAATGGTGTATGAATTTTAAATAAAGCAAAATAGGAGAATATCAGCACAGCTCAATGCTGTAGACTGTGGGAACAGATTTGTGGTTGTAGTTTTGTCTGCATCTTTATTTTCCCAGTATATCAGTGGCATCGGTGCAAGAGATTTCAGATCGAATTCACAAGCCTACATATTTTCCAAGTCCAGTAAGGAAGGCTGCAATCTCCTTGAGAGGAGTGAGAGCAACTTAAACCCCCAGAAAAACTGGAAAGAATTTTACCTTATCTCACCTCTGTCAGCAGGGTTGTTGTGTGCCAAAAAGAACAAAAACTAGAGAGGGCTTTATACTGACTGTTGTTACCACTTAATTAGAATTTCTTTCTCCTCTTCAAGAAATAAAATTATTATGGTCATAATTATGGCCACTGTTGTGTGCTGCCACTTTACTGAGCTCTCCAGGACTCTGCCAAAGTACAGTTCAGTTTGAGAGCTAACTTTCTGTCTAGCTCTGGATGAGGGACTTTCCCTGATCTAATACCTGATATTTAACTGCAATTCCACAAATTAAAAGCCTAATAAGAACCACCACCTGTTCACAATGCATATTCTTCTTTTGGCTTGTATCTCATGTACCAAATAGTCCAAATATATCAGATCCAGCAGTTGTTCTCAGAACTATTTACCTACAGTTTTCATCAACAAAAACATAAAGCACATTGCTGAAAACTGTTTGGCTGTCAAGTTACTTCTCTCCACTTGCACAGACTTGACCATCATATTCCTGAGAAATAAATGCCTGACTCAAGAGGTTATGGCTGGAATAAACCTGACTTCCCTGAAGCCTTCAGCTGCTGCACACTTTCAGCCAGAACTGCAAATTTGTAAGGATCTGAAAACATGAACCTTAAAACTATCTGTTAATGAATCCAACCTTTTTTATAGCAACAGACATATTAACCTTGATGTTCTTGTCTATAATTTAACAAATTATATATGGTTTACCAGAGTTCAGTTTCACATTCTCTGTGGAACTATCATGTTTTAATTAGGTGAACTCCTACAAAAGAACTGGATAGACTCTGTGTCTTAACCTTATATATATGAAAAATGTTCAGATTGCTAAATGTGATATGAAAATGCTATTATAGGCTCAGGATGATTATTAAATCAAGGCAATCCTTCTTAACTTAGGAGCTGGTATTCTTTCAAAGCATGAAAATTCTTATTTCACTGGTGTTATTTTTGAAAATTATGTATTTCCATAGCCTTTTTTTTGGTGTATCTTTTGCAGCTTCCCAACTTTAACATTGCCTTTCCCCTCTTTGTGACTAGAAATTTCTTATTCTATATTCTCCTTGGGACTACTAATACAGTAGGCACTCATTCCTACCTCTAGCACATTATGTTTTAGAAAATCCAATTTAAAAGGGAAAAAATAGAATAATATAAGGATTTGGATTTTCTTTATGTTGAAAAAGTACAATTTAGTCTTCTACTTTTTCTGCTGAAGACACATGAATTATCTTTGGTTATTTTCCTCTACACAATTTTTCACAACAATTTCTCAGCAGACACTGAAAAACAAATCTTTGCAACAACATTACAATATTAGAAAAAAAAAACCCCAACCAAAAAGCAGGAAATATAGAATCCTTCAAACCATCAATAAAGCTCTAATCATGAAATTAAAACCTTTCAATACAATTCAGAAAAGAATTCTGTGCATAAATGCAAATACCAGGCTCCTGCAGAAGGAGACTTCCATTTGGCTTCCATTCCCAAAATAGGAATATAGCACGAATTTTGTCTTCCAAGACAGAAATATGAATGTTTTGGACAAAAAAAGTGTATGGTCATTGCAAGTGTCAATAAGTATGCTGAAACACTGTTTCAGAAATACTCTTATTTTGTATAAGTTCTTCATTGATAAAGGACAGGGATTTTTGCATTTGAAAATATTCAAAGCAATTTTGACAGAAGGGGGTAAGAACATTTATCTTTGTGATGTTGCAGCTCTCTAAGGAACAGAAGATACATGGAAAAGCCCAAGGTGTCAACCATGATGGACAAAAGTAATACTTCTCTTGCCTTCTTTTTTTTTCTACAAAAATACATAGTACTGTCTAGTGAGCATAAAATCCCACTGAATTCAATTAAAAGTATTGTCTTTTTCTCTACTTCAACATTGCCTTATTATTTTTTGTTTACTTTTAAGAAAAAATAAGTTTGAAATCAGATTAAATCAGTGCTATAATTCTGCACAGCATGATGCAACTTAGTACTACTGGGACAGACCGCAAATTAGAAAAAAAAATGTCCAATTTTATCCAAGGAAATGTGAATTTTAAGAATTAAGACTGAATCAACTGATTTTGATAGTTTAACAGCTCTCTAAGTGTTACTTAAGCAGCGTGATATCAGGGGAGAAATCAATTCAGATTTCATGGAAAGTGTTTCCATAGTAAGGGAAGGATTAGGAGGTGGAAAACCCCTCCCTTTTTTGCTCCTGCAGCTATTTAGGAGATGTGATATGAATGCTGCAAATACCAAAGGCATCGTGATGGCTCCTGGTGCTTCTCCCCATTGGAAGGAAAGAGGAAAAACCTGAAAGGAAGGGCATCTGAGCAAGACCTACCTAAGCTCCACAGAAACGTGGTCCCAGTGGCATTAACCAAAGGGCCTGTGGGAGATGGAATTTGCCTTTCCTGTTGTGTGATCAAACCCACCCACCAAGAGAGGAACCCAAAGGAGTGCCCAGCCAAGCTCTGCCTGTGAGATGCAGCCACTGCTGGCTGCCCAGTCACTGGGCACCTACAGCAACGTGCTCCTTCCCCACTGCAGGCACAGGCACCACTGGCCATGCTGGGGCACTCTGTGACACAAGCCTGGCATCAGGACAAGCTGTCCTGTGTGTCCCACACACCTTCTGAGGCTTCTGGCAGCAGAATCAGGAAAGTTGCAGTGAGCAATGGAGAAAACAGGGAATATTCAGAGGTTTACAAGTTTAATCCCTTTTTCAGTCAAAGTGCTAAATACTCATCCTTTCACAAAGGCACAAAGTGAATTTAGAGCAAGAAAATTCATCTCTGCCTGTATTCTCTTGTCCTGCCAGGAAAATAAGAGAGGTGTCTGTACTGACAAGCTTTGCATTCAAAATGCTGCTTGTGGAAAACAATTCATTATCTTCCCAGAAATCCTGGTCAAGTATCTGCTCTAAGAGAGAGCTTGATTAAGCCACAGACAGTAGGAGATGGATATGCTCCAGAAAGGTGGCAACAAGTTTTAGCAACAAAAGGCAGCAAATAGATGGGCAAAGTATGAAGTGAGGAAGGAGTACAGGGATAGGAGAGAAGAGATCATATTTTTGCTTGCGGGAGAGCAGAATGGGAATTCAATCATCAGAAAAGAAAGGAGTCTTAATGAAAGGATAGCTCTATCAGGAAAACATCATGTCACTTCATCAGTGTCAACTTCATTCTGCAGTGGTTACCCATTCCTTTATAACAGTGCCATCAAGACTTGTGTATTTTCCAAATATCCTTCTTTCCTTCCCCCAAAACAATGAATTTGCAAAAGAACTTGAATGCAAATCAGCTTCCTTTTTTACCTCTGTTTCAGGAACTATTGTTTTTGGTTTTTTTTAAATAAACTCTACTGAAGACAATAGAAAACAACAAATTGAATACATCAATTCTCTTGTAAGAACTTTTTTTCTTGCAGAGTGCTTTTAAACATGGAAAATCCAGAACATGGGATATGGGAATATTTTAGTCCACGATCAATCCATCACGCTGGCCTACTTTTAGGCAAAGCTGTGTTAAGAAAAGAGAAAAGAACATGAAAGGGAGGTAAAAGCAGCAAAGTGTAACAGCTTGTAGTGTGTGAATAGTCCAGCCACTGAACTTTGTAGGCCCACACAAAAAAGAAAAAGGTGAACTTGTAGGAAAATGTTTCATTTATATTCCTGATAATGAATCACACTGGTTTACCATACATAGCTGCAGATTGCCCTTCCACTTTGAGCAACAATATAAAATGGTTTTAGGAAAGGTGAATGGAAAATTCCTGTTCTGTAAATAGATTTCACAGGTGAAATAATGTAAAAAGAGATAGATTTCCCATGAAGAGCAACATACTGCAGCTTTAACCAAGACTGTCTAGTCTCTGCAGGATCCCAGCAGCGGCACACAGAGAAAATCCCTATCAGCAATTTTTATTCGCCTTCCACCCCCTACCAGCTCTAATAACACCTGCTAAATTTATTTGCACACTCTGCTATAGGAAATAAAAAAAAATGCTGCCTTGAATGATGATTTTAAAACGTCATCTGGAACGCAATATCCTTTGTGACAGAACAAAGTAAAATACCTTTCACGGAAGTCACCATGTACAAGATTAGGACAGTGGTCCCATTCTTCATCACAAGTGATGTAAGAGCATCTCCTCACATCAGCCTGTATTTGTCTTCTTCACAGGTATATTAATTGTTTTGTGACTCCTCTCTAGTTCCCCATGAGCCTCAGGGTCCCACCCCAGCTGTCCTTCCCTTCCACCTGGTTCCACCAACAGGTGCTTCTTCTTGAACAGCAGCACCTCCTGCTCATCTCCTCTGTTGGTGAAAGCTGTTCATGTTGTTCAAAGGTGCAGGAATAAAAGGAGGAAAACCACCAATCCCTCCAAATCCAGAGATTCTGTAGCTATGAAGGAGTGTGGGGAAAGCAAAGAGAGGAGTAGATGAGAGACTGACCTTCATGAGTGTGAAGGGGATTCTCAGAGCATTGACTTTCCTTGTCACCACCCAAGTGTCCTTTGCCCTTACTCCTTGTCATACCACATCCTGCCTGGCCTGCCTTGTAGCAGAAGCTTCCCAATGGGATTGCTTAGATCAGTGACCAAAAAAAACAAGTATCAATGGAATTAAATTAACTGCCAGAGACAGATTTTTGGCAAGAGGTGAAGTTGGGTAACTGTTACTCATCACAATTAGAGAATCCAAAATTACCATATTAGTAATCAGCCAACTGCTTATTTGTCACTCTATCCCCGAAATTACACATCTGACACACATGGTGCCATTTCAGGAAATGACATCAAAACCATGTAGGCCTTCTTATATAATTATGATTCTTAGTAGAGTGGAGCATCTGCCCCAGTAATTACTTGTGTGCCCTACATTCATAAGTAGCCAACCTTTCCATAAGCATATATTCAGCCTGGATTTATAAAAATTTATACCCTCATTTAAAATGTCGTAGATACACAGTGATTTTCAGTACCACAACATGGCAGTTAAAGGAGATTGCCTGAGAGTTTACGCAGTTTATTTACTTTTACTTGCAAATTAATTCTGATTTTCTGCACTCCTGATACAAGAGTGGAAAAGTAGGACAAATCCTTATGATAAGAAAAATGCTAAGCTTGAGGGGGGAAATCCAAAATTAAAAAAAGCATGACAGGCCTTTGAACCAGCATCCCTCCACTCTTGCTGCCATACATTAACAGCTGGGGCAATTGCTTGTAAGGGAGCCTTGTTTCACTGCAGCTTTTTCAGGCCTGAGTAACTAAGGTACTATAAACAGAAAATCTGTTTGGGGCTGGTGGACTTGTGGTTCCTTCTGGTATGTGCTGAGATACATCCTAGAAAAGAAACTTCAGTTTCAGCAGATCTGACTATTCTGGATCCAAGCCCACTGATAAATCTCTCTGTTTATAAGGCAGCTAAGGAGATTATGTCTGTCTTTTATATCTGCCAAGAAATGTTGGTCTCAAACACCACAGAACAATCCCTGCACGTCTCCACAGACACCCTAAGAACCTGATTAGCGTTTATATAGACAGGAAAAAGCACTGGGAATCACGCAACAGTGATACAGCTCACACAGAGACACTCCATGAAATCAGCTCCTCCATTTATGCAATAATTTTACCCCCAAAAAAGTCAGAGAGACTTTAATATCTCAGATAATGTAAGGATGTCTTTTGTGGTGGAACCAAGGTTGATAGACTGCACAGAAGTGGCAACAAGAGCTCAAAATGATCAGTTGAGCCAACAGATAAACAAAGAATATGTAATCAACTGCAAATGCTTCTTAGAAACCAAAGTTCATTGTAGAACAAACAAACAAAGAAACACACCACACCCTCCACAACGTGTGTTTAATTATGTGGGTCTTTCAAATGCTGATGGAAAATCCCATTTAGCTCCTAAAATACATATAGCTTATCCTTAATAAATATTTATTCAGGGTATAAATACAGTGCTCTTACTTACATGAAAAAAGATTTTTAACTTCTCTTGAAAAAATACAATAGAAAGCAGAAAAAAATCCCAAATCCAGGAAATATTTGTTAAAATTATAGTATCTGGTGAATAACTTCAGGTGTTTTGGATGAGCACTTATTTTCTATAATAATTATACTCTGGCAGGAAGGAGGATATGCAGTATCAGCATTGTGATATTCTTTTGTTGCTTGGAAAGCCAAACCCCACACACTCTGTACTATATTTAATTAAAATATAGTAATATCTATAACTCATTTATATCCTCTTTAGCTAATTTGGTAGATGAACAGTCAGTGTTTTGTACTGATTCTTTGTCATGTGCTACTTCCATATTCACACAGGAGCATGCTGGTGGAAACCTCATCAGGGACTAGACTCTGCATGAAGAGAACACTCCTGTTCAGTGAGATAAATCAGTGAGGTTGCTTCCTTGAAAATCTCCTAAAACCTGGCTCACTGACTACAGAACATGGGCTGTGAGGTTCCTTGTAGTGCAGATACTCTGGCTCCAGGAGCACTGATAAAGAAGCCTGCAGAGAATGGTGAGTATGGGACCTCTTGTCATTTGCACTGTTTTACTGTTGCTTTAGCTCTCTTTAGCCTGTTTGGGACAGCTAAAACTCTCTCCAAGACAATATCCCAGGCAAGCTTTGGTGGATACCTGAGTATTTATATTCAGTATTATTTCTGCTTCCCGTGTGAACTCATCCTGGTGCAAGGCCTGTGTCTGTGGTTCAGTCTGCTCTCGTGGTTTGGGAGTCAGGCAGTTTGCAGTCTGCCTTGGAGCCAGGGCTCACTTTCCAACCATTTTTTATTTAACATTAACGATCCTGAAACACTTAAAAAACCTCAAGACAAACAGCAAGAATCAAAGCCCCAAATCCATTCCCTCCTGACAGCAATCTAAAGTCATAGCAGGTTTTGAAGTCAGTGTACCTCAGAGGTGTTCACATCCTTTGTGTGCCATTTGTGTTTGTAGGTGTTAATCTGCTCTGAATTGGGCATCTTACTGAGCAACTATCTCCAAATTCTTAACGTTTCAAGATTGCTGAGTCATTGTTTCCTTTGTCTATTAAACTAAACCCCAGTCTCCTAAATTGCTTAAAATATTAAAAACCCCACCATTAGAAATGGTACAATATAACCTTGTAGCATTTCTGAACCTAATAAATGTCTATCAGTTACAGGGGCTGAAAATTAAACATCTAAAGCTTTCAGGAGAGTTCTAGGAAATGCATGGATGGGCTGCAGCTTTTGTGAATGAATGCACCTGGGGCATATGCCCTCATGACTGATCAAAGTTCAGTGAGGCTTTTTGTGTCTTTACATTTTCCTGTCTATCTCTTCCCTAATCCTTTTTAACTTTTCTGGACATTGATCCATGGATGAAAATGCTGAAGCTGAACAAAAACTGAGTTTTGATAAGAGGAAACACAACAGGCTGAACTGCTTTGTTGGGAGCAAGGGAGGATTACAAGGGATTATGTTGTGCTGTTCTTTCCCCCCAAAACTGCAGGGCCTGTGTTCCAGTATGGGCCAGATACAGAAATAAGAGATCTGAGGTACACAATTTGATTTCAAACACTGTCAGGAAAAATGTTTTGGAGGGAATGGGATTGGGAAGTAGAGGACTTATGTAATGCTTCCTTCTGCCTCGCTCCCACCACTGCAGACATTATTTTTGCTTCTTTGCATCTTTGATATGAATAAAAACAAACAAACAAACAAACAAACTTCATTCCATTTTTGAAAACAAGCAAGTGCCTCTCAGTTGGATTTTACTTGTCCATCTGTCCATAATTATATGGCTATCAGCAATATTTATATTTATGAAGCTCTAGTGCACCAAAAGGCACAACACAGAACACATCAAAGGCACTCAGTAGAGTGAAAATAAACAAACATGTTCAGACTAAAACACTATATGATTTTCACTGGGAGCATTTATTTCAATTTTTGCATAGTATTCCTCAGAATGTTCCTGAAAATTTTTGTCTGAATGGAAAGCTTCTCCTAAATACCATTATACCTGGGTTCTATAAACAAATATTAGTGGTAGTTTTGAAATTGTTATAAAAACTCAAATAGATAAAATTAATTTGAGGGGGTTTTTCCTGCTTCTTGGAAAGAGTAGGAGAAAAGAGCTGTGCTGGCTTTATGCTACTCCTTAAAGCAGGAGGAAGCAGGCTGCAATAGCAGCAACATAGAAAACCTTCATGGTAAGTGTGTGTTAGATGCTCACACCATGTTGATATCACCTTCATTCTGCATCAGAACTGAAACCCCCTCGAGCCTATTTTTCTGATTATCATTATGACTAAAGTTTATTTAAACACATACTACAAAAAGCCACAGGTGCTACAAACTTTTAGCTAAAAAAGCAGACCTAGAACACTTTTCCTAAATTGACCTGGGTTTTTGTCCTCATCAGATGTCACCTTCTTACCTAGGTATCATATTTATATCACATAAAAGTTCAGGTTTTAATTTTAAGAGCTCTGAGATCAGATATCCTAGACAGTCCATGCTTCCACACTAGTAATCCATATTTACCGAATTAATCCAGATTTTTCCCTTTGAGTTCTTCCTGTGTTGCCCAGCCAATTTCTTTGTGGTATGTCATTCAAAATTTTAATGTATAAATCTTTCTCATCAGTCATGAATTACAGATATCAAGGAAAAGGTTCAGAAATTGATCCAAAACAATTATCTCTCAATTATTATGTAACCATTTATCCAAATGTTGTATTGTTTTATACAATTGTGTTTGCTCTCTTTTATTCCTATAAATGGCTGACTCCCTCCAACAATTCCCTCAACTTCTGTTTAAAGTATATTTCATTGATAGAATTATTGTATTTAAATAGTGGTACATATCATTCAACAGAAAGTCATTTTTGTTTCAGGTGGCAATAGCCCTTTCTTTATATGGCTCACAAGAAAGAAAAGGAAAAAATAAAAGGTGGTGAAAAAGAGCTGTAGCATCAAGCAAAAAGGTTTAGTCTCTCTAATATTTATCTGCTCTTTTCTCTGTCAAATACTGAAATAATGACTGCCTGAACACCACATCTAACCAACTTGGGATTTCCATTATAACAATTACATCTAAGGACCTATGGCTCCCTAATAAAGCAAAATATAAGTATTTTGCCTACTGTACAAACTATGTTCCAGAGTTCTCTAAGTTAAATGATACAATAGTGGTGATAAAAACCCGAAAGTAGAAAGAAAGGATAATACTTAAGAACAGAGAAGCAACAGTTCAGGGGACTTTTAAAGGCAGAGGGGTGCCACGAAGTTATCCCAAATGTCAGGGATTCTCACAGCAGCAACTGCAAGGTGGTAAACAGGAAAATACATAAATGTCAGTAGGAAATAACCAGGCAAAACAGAGGTAAGAGTGGTGACAGGTGTTCCCAAAAATCTCTGGGCTCTATTTTGAGAAGCAAAGTAAAGAAACTACACTAAACATAGGCACATTTCCTGTCGCTAACATTTTTATTGGTGCTGCATTTTTAGAAGGCTCAGATTTTTTAAAAGAACATTGACATTTCAATGTGAGAAGTGCATTGTGGCAGCTCTGTGTATCTGGATTTTCAGGGCACAATGAACTGATGAAGAAGGTTAATGGAGACTGCCAAAATAAGCTTTTGTAAACTTCAGCAGGGAAGGTCTTGGTGCAGGGAAACCAACAGGCACAGCCATAGACACACACACAAAAGCACA
This sequence comes from Notiomystis cincta, assembly GCA_013398075.1. NCBI lineage: Eukaryota > Metazoa > Chordata > Aves > Passeriformes > Notiomystidae > Notiomystis > Notiomystis cincta. Next base: position 62,500 of record VZRX01022415.1, on the reverse strand, counting down.
GCAGAACAGGAAAGGGGACAAAAATGAAACTAAACTCTAAAGACAGAAATCTCTGTGCATCTTGGAGAGTGGAATGGTGCTAAAGGCAGCCCTGAAGTCACTGAAATGGGGTAGTAAACGTGTTCATCAGTAGGAGGGAAGATGGCAGTAGCACAGAGCAGAGTGAATTCTTTCCTTGGACAGATTGAGCCATTATTGAAAATGGTCAAGGTTATTGCTAAGCAAAAGGTGTTGGAAGGGAGAGAGACAGCTATTGTGTTTCCCTCACATAAGAGGGCAAAACATATGCCTCTGCCATCTGCTCTGCCCCTGTCTGCAGCTGAGGTCAGCTTCTTATTCATTATCAATGTTGTAATCAATCATCAATCTCTAATTCCAATCTCTTCTTGGGAGGAATAAACCGAATACTGTCAGCTGCTATGTTAGTTCTGCTTTTACTAGCAAGTTACCCACAACTATTGCAGGTCTTAAAAATCTTCATAACTGTGACACTGTTCCCAGAGGAGATTCTGCATCTCAGAGCCAAGCAAAGAGAGGGCAAACACCATGCAGGCAGCTATTCCCCAAATGTCAGTGCCCAGGATATCCTCTGAAGTCACTGTGTGATGCACAGGCAGGCACATCTCTGCATCTGCTACTAACATTCTGAAGAGCATTTCACCAAGGGTCTTCAGCAGCCCAAGTTCCCAGAAGTTACCAGGCATTTTAGCAATTTGCAATCAGGGAAGCCATTTGAATATGTAGAAGGAACACACAGAAGAAAGGAAAAGCAGGCAATGCACACCCATGTAGTCCAAATGCACTGTGTCAGTCCCAAGACAGGAGAACAGTGAGGCTCAGCAGGATGCACAGGGAAAGGAGCACAGATGTGCCTGAGACCCTGCCTTTGCTGTAACAGCAGAGAGGTGCTACAGAGGCAGGAACAGGAAGGGCCAGGAACATCCTATCCATGAGACATGAAGGAGAAAAAAAACAGAGGAAGATTTTGGCTTACAGTAACAAATGAAGAGGGATCCACCTGTGATAAGGCACTCCTATAGATAACATAAACTATCTTGTCATATGTGTTGTTGTTCTCTATTTTTCTAACTCTGTTACTGCAAAAAGACATTATTTTGTCTTTTAACCTTGTCTAGTGGCAATGCTGTGAATGACAAAGGCACACTCTGCTTGTGCTGCCCAGGAGCACTGGCACACTCGTGCAGGTTTGCATCAGACATGGTACATAAAAATACAATGATTAGGAATGTACAGTGTTTAAGCTACTTAATATGACAATGTCAGATTTATTTATTGTGTCAACAACTTGTCAACACATTTGAGCTGAATCAATATTACATTTCTTACATCATGACATTAAATTAAGTACTAAATATTTTTTGAACCTACAAATGAAAATCATGCATGTGTACATCTAAAACTACAAAATTAAAATTATGCTATGCTGGGGACATTATAATATTTATACATAAAACATTAAAACACAATAAAAATGTATCACAATGTTAGGTTTTGATTCAAGCATCAGATGTCTTATTCCAATGTATAATTTGTTTTCAATAAACTTTCTGAAAATGTTCATTAAATATGCAAACTATCTGCAACATAGCAAGTCTGTAATTTGGACAAATTCCAGAAAACCTGCAGGGTGTTAGTCCTGATTTATGCAACACATAGAAGTGGACAGAAATTATTCAAAATGCATTTTTAACTCACTTGCCAGTGTTTCTGCCAAAGAATGGAATTACGGAATTCCTACAGATAATACCTAAAGAACAAAATTATTTAACTGATATATATTGATTTTCTTTGCATGTGAGATGAGAATTACTGTAAGCTGGAGAGCTGTGCATGCCAGTAATCATTTGCTGTTCTAACTCACATTTCATGTCAACATTCCTAGGGATGCTGTTTGTCTTACCCATCTACTCATGGAAATAAGATAGTAGCTGCATTTCTTTTTAACTTCAGAATCAATTAAAACTGAAACACATTCAGCATACTACACTTTAATATTCCATTGATCTACCATCATTGCACTACTATAATTGAAATTGTGACTTTCCTTAATAAGGGGGATGGACACTAGAAGCTAAACCAGCCCCAAAACTCAGAATAGATAAACTAGGGGGATGGAAACAGAAAAATGAGAGGAACCATTATGAGATGTAAGGAATGCATGATGAGCAAGAAGCAAAGATGAGAACAATTAATATGTAAATTAAAAATAAAAAATAAACCCCAAAACATATATCTGAGATTTAGGACATAGAGAATTTGGGCCATGAAAATAATTTCTTGTCACATTATCTGCACTTAAGGTTCATAATTTTTCATCAAATTAAAATGATGAAAATCCACATTTGGATAAAAAGGATTAAAATTTTTAGTTTCCTCTTTATTCATCTGACAAGAGAACGGACTCATGATAAAAGGCTGATCAATTAAAACCTATGCAAGCACTACAGAGCTGAAGTTCTAGGGTAACCACACAGCAGCACTTCCTGCCTACTGTGATTGTGAGTGAACGTCACTCCAAAGAAAGATGAAACATTGTCACCTTACACCCTCCTGTATTTACAACCATCTCAGAGCTCGTAAAATTGTTCATGAATATTTTTGCTCCTTTCCTTTATTATCACAAAAAGTCTCCAAGATGGGATTTTTTATGGATACAGTTATTATGGGGGTTAGAGAAAATTACTTTTTGTCCAAGCTTCCATAATTTCCTGAAGAATCTAGAGGCCAGGTACTCCTATGAAACTTAGAGCACTCACAAGCAAAATGTGTCAAGTCTGGACACAAGCAAAATTTCAAGCCTAAGAATACCTTTAAAAAGGAATTTGCATTTTGGCACTGGGAATTAAGGGTCTCTTGCTCTTCCCTGAAAATCACACATCGGTATATTCCCACAGTACAGATTACAGTTAACTTCTAGAGGCCTTCAACAGGGTCAGATCTCTACTGATTTAGGGCTCACAAGCTCACATAGGAATAAACATTCTGCTTGAGGAACATGAACAGACGAGATGGAAAACAGTTGTGGAAGTGTGTTACAGAGGCTGGTTATTTTACTGCTAAATATAGAGAAACTGGATGCATTTTGAAGACTTCTGAGTGCCAGTTTAAAAATTTAATTGCTGAATGATTCTGTCACTGGTACCAACTAAGAGAGCATACTCTGGGATGTATAACCCTGCTGACCCCACCAAACTGCAGCATTAGGGCAGTATTGCAGAGAGCAGAAAAAGGGGGGTGTTAATAGAGCCTCCTTTCTGTGCTTCACAAGTTCCCAAACTGAAAATCAATAGCAAACAGCTTATGAATCAGACTCGAATGTAATTTTGTGTGTTAAGGCAGGTGGGCGTGTTCCGAGGAAATATGATGTTCTGTAAATGGATGGCTGAGAAAGTTGAAGGATTCCTTGTTGGATATTAGGATTTAAATTAAAAAATGTACAGTTTTCAAGCTATGATTAGAGGACAATGTAGGAAAAAGGCAAGATGTTATGTTTAGAGCTGAAATAAATAACGTCTGCATCATAAAGATTTAATACTCAGTTACCTGGTTACTTTTAAATTAAAAGTCCTCACTATTGTAACTTTCTACTTTCACACTTTTGAGTGCTCCATCATGTTTTGCCTCATGCTATTGTCTGTACAGGGCTTTGGTGAGGTTATGAGAGTAGTGGGTGAACTGGAGGTGTGCAGACATGAACTGCTGTTCAGTAAAGCAGCAGTACAGAACCATCCCTAAGTCACAGGAATTTATAGCTCAGGGAGCCATAACTGTGCAAAGAGAAACAATAAAATGCAGTTATGCTCAACGAGCTGGCTCTATTTCCCTATGCAGTCAACTAAAATTTTAATAGAAAAGTGTATACAATTAAATGATGTCATTTAGTAGTGTACAAGGTTTGGTTTGATGATTCAGGGAACAGGAAGGTTTTACACAATTACTTGAATTTCTTTTCTATTAAATGAAAATGCCCTTTTTGTTTTCTCTGCATTGCTGTTTTTAATTTTTCTTATCTTACAGGTGCTATTTTACTTTTACCAGACTAATTATTGAAAGCTTCTTTTAAGACCAAGATAGAACACTCCTGTCCTCTTGTGTGTCAAAATGATAACAATGTATACATTGATTCCTGCTTCTTTGATCCCTGTAATTTGCTGGTGCAGACAATTTTAATTTCTTGCTATATTTTCTCTTCCACATATTACTGCAACTGTCTTCTTATGCCCTTTTACTCCAAGGCAGGTCAGAAAGAATTAGAAATGACACCAGAACAGCTTTTTAAAGGAACTACTTGCGACCTACAAGATTTACAAGGCAGCAGCTAGTAACAAAATAGACATATTTTTGTCATGGTTGGAGACCAATGAGCAGAAAAATCTGATGGGATAGACTTCCATTACACTGGAGCTGTGGTACAGCTTCAAACCTTACAGCTGCTCTTTTTCGCTGGATGCTGAAATCTCCTTTAGGAGTTGGGAATAGAAATATCTAAGTGGTTGGCAGAGGGGGAGAAAAGCAAAACTGGTAATTTGAGAAGATTTTGCTCAAAGGACACGTTCATTTGGACCGAATCACTCTGAAGCATTCAACACCTGGACATCAGCTGAACTATCAGATTGTTCTCTCTGTAAATCGTTCTAAGACCAGGACTATGAGAGCTAAGCAGAGAATCGTACAGGAATCTCAAAAGTTAATGCCTTATCATTTGAATTCAGATGTGAAAGATGAGAAAAGGATGAGAACTTCTAGGTGACCACAACTGGCCTGACTGTTCCTATTGTCTGGTTACAAAACCAGCACTTCCTTCTGAGACTAAATATGGGCAAACTTATCATTTGGTTCTCCACCTCCTCTCAGGGTAGAACAGCAAATTTATGTGTTATTTATTTCTACAATGCATTTATTAGATTGGTAACTTGCTTTTCACTAACAGAGGGATTATAATAAGATGTAGATTTAACACTGTTGCTTAGGAAAACAGAGAATTTATATAAAGACTGTTGTATCAAATGTTGAAAGTTCTGGACTCTGTAATTCAATCCTGGTGGTTAAAGCCAAGTGTTCAGGGTTTAAACCAATTAGTGAATTCAGAAGTCATGTTAGCAAAGTATTTTCTTCTAAAAAGTGATTTCTTACAACATCATATTCTCAACACCTCTCCCCCAGCCCAAACAATCAAATCTGTTGCTGTAGCTCAGTACTTCTTGTACAGTAACTACAGCCATAGCTTGTTCTGCAGCTGTGCTTGAGTGCCTGAACAGCTTCACATTTGGGTAGCAGCCCATCCAACCTTTAAGAATGTAAAAAGCTCTGTTTCTCTCATACCTTCTAAATAGCACACCATAAATATCTCATCTTACCAACAGCATCACTACAAGATAAAAATGGTAAAACATTTTATATTATTTACATGATTTTCAAGCGAATTCTCAAGTTTCCATGGCAAAACACATTCATCTGGTATTTTTCACAATATTTATTAATTTATTCAAAATTCCTATCTGAAATTCCATGCACATGAGCACAGAAAATTCTAACAGATCTAAATGTACTAAATTCCCATAAATACAGTCTTATATCACTACCATCTTGACACACTCCTATGCAAAACTCATGGATAATTATCTCAACAGAAGAGCTTAAAAAGTGAGTGACCCACTCTGCTTGTTCTAAGAAGCCAAATGAACAGATTTGAATACTGTGGGTATAACAGACACCAAACAAGCTCATTACCCAATATTCTCCTGGAAAAAAAAAAAAAATCCCTCATTTATATTCCCAGTGTGGCTTTAGATTTTTGGTCTACAAAGTTGTTTGGGGCAGGAAATTTCAGGTACCATAAAGTTCCCCACTGCAGGGGACAGTAGGACTGCAAACCTCCTGCTGGATCTGTGGAGTTGAAGTAATTTTAACTGAGCAGCAGTTGAAATTACAGCTCACCACTGATGACACCAGCCAGCTCTGTCACAAGAAAGGATTCATTATTTGTTTGGAACAGATTATGCTGCTTTGTTGAAATCTTCTCCAAGGTGGGGGAATAAGGAGAAGGCCACCCTGTTCTTTGAGTGCAGTGTGCTTTAGCAGATGGGACTATGCATATGGATGAAATAATTAAGATTCAATGTGTAAATGCACTACGCATTCTGCCCTCCCTGCAATTAAGAGATTTTACTTTAGGCTACGGAAGCACACTCCTACAAAACCCAACCCAAAATAACTACAAAGAACTTTCTATATGTTAAGCTAAAAAAACACTCCAAAGAGGAAAGTAAGGCATGATATGCCATAACTGTTTTTCAGCACAGTAATAGCAGAAACATAAAGGTGTTACTCCAAAACAGGATTTATGAATTAGTTTCACTCATGTTTATATATTGATCTGTATGTTTTGTAACATTCTACCTTCAATAAAAACAACCATTTTAAATTTTCTTTTAAGGAAAACTATCTTAAAAGAGTAGGAATATTCAAGGAAACTGAAATAATAGAAATTACAACTCCAGCTGGGCTACATCACATTTTCTGGAGGAAAAGCATAGTAGTGATCTTTAATATTTTCAGCTATGCTAATGACACTCAAGAGCTTGCTGACAAATATTAAAGAGTGAATTTAACCTTTAACCCAGACATTAAAATCAAAATCTGAACACTTTCCTAGAACAACACTCTGCACCCTAATTATTCAGTAGCTATTGTAGATGATCTTCAATTTGAATCCTTTATGATAAAGGCTAAACATATTTTATTTGCTGCTTTACCTTAACTGAGATTTCCAATCAATTGTATTTGTTTGCCAGTAAATGTAATATTTTCTCTAAACTACAGATTTGGGATTGATATATTTAATTATGATATTTTTGACCACATATTCCCTTGAAACCTTTCAAAACCAGGATGAAAACATATTTTTCATTATCTGTGATAGTGTTAAATGACCAATACATGTTGTTAAAGGTTCTCAATCCATGATAGAAACTCGTGCAAACTTTGGGTTTCCTGCAGTCATAAAACCAAATGAAAATAGAGGACACAACCTTGAAAAGTCAAGAGCACTTTTGTAGAGGTTTTTCAATTCACTATTGGATCTTTATAACTGACTGTGGTTTGGGAGACAAATATCATTAAATATGATGTTTTAAAAGCTTAAAATGTATCCTATTCTATGACAGTAGCTAATTACTTTAAATATAAATATTGGTTTTGACAATAACAGGAAAACATCTGCTTTCACCTAGCACCAAATCAACAAGGAACACTTAAGAACTGATGCACCACTGGCTGTGATTCTGGTGAGAAGGAGGGATTCAATGTACCTGTTAAATGCAAATGACATGTAAGTTTCTGAAGTTCAGTCTTGTTCTAAAAGTGTTCCTTCTGCTCCTAATCAGTCAGAAACTACAACTCTACTTACGGGAAATTACATCCATCATTTCAAGTTAATGTATATTAAGTGAGTGATAGAGATTTAATCCAAACAAGATGTCTGAGATTCTGTTCTTGTTTCTCCTTCTGGATAATGTATATTTGATTTGACTATGCATTTAAAAGCTGAGCTCTCGTCTGTCACTCATCCTGACAGCCCTCCACTGATACTCTCAGTTCTGAGATTAATAAAAGCTCTGAAGGCTCCTTAACCCCAGAGTGAAGAGAGAAAGATGGAAATGGACTCAGCCAGCTGCCACCAGAAAATTCTTGGATGTCCTTGCTAAAATGGGAACCAAAGATTCTCACAGGAAGCACTCCAGAAAAGGTAACTGTCTTTGAATGACTTTCAAAATCAGATCAGCACTTTCCAATTTTATAGTCTGTTGAAAAGGTATTAGCAGCTATATTCTCTGTTGTGGTATACATGACAAACTGTCATATTTCTCAGAAAGCACCTTCATATAACCAAAGAGGTTTAACCCTAATCAAAGGAGAATATAGAAAATATGTTCAGAAAAATGATGATCTCGAAATCTGATCTCTCTCTTTCATACCGCTCAAAACACAGGAAAATCATGGCAGTTACATCTTCTCTCCCTCTCTGGTCCAACACTTGTATATGTTGAAAGATGGAGAAGGTGACAATTAGAGTATTTTATGGCCCTGTAATCTGTGCAAACCTTTGGGTTGCAGGTGGAGCCAGTTCATACACAGCCAACTGCTTCACGGGGAAATCTTGGAGACATCCTGCCTGGATTACTGTGTATTATGGAAATTTGGGCACTATTTTAGAATGTGAGAGAACCAGAGAGCCTCATGAAGCAAATGAAAGACTTTGGCCTCATAGCAAATGAAAATATTCCAACCACTAACATATCTAAACTTCATCCTAAAATACATGGTTCTTTTTTTGGAAGGAAAGACTTTCTTCCCCAGAATATTCTGTTCTATAAGAGGGTTCAGGGCTTTCAGTCAAGTCATATGAGCTCATGAATTCTTCAGGAAAAAGAGCATAATACTAAACTTTGGGTTGTGCACTGGCTTGTGTCAGTGCCATTCATAAGGCTCTAGCATTTCTCCATGTATTTTTAAAAACCTAGAATATACAGCTTTAGCAGGGACAGCTTTGGTCTTGTCTCCATCTGGAATCTTGTCTACCATTATCATTAGTCTGGGCTCTTTTAGAAGACAATCCTTTTCTTCACATACTGTATAAATGCTAATAAAAATTACTTATTAAAATAGATGCTAAAATGACTGCCTGTAAGAGTTGGCCAAAGTGCTTTAATTAAAGATTTTTCAAGTGAGTAATGCTTTTTAAGCCAGACAGAAGAGAACAATTAAGCAATATCCATTTAATTGGTCCAGGGTCCACTTTTTTTTCAGTTGATACACAGAGGAGACCTAGGTTGAAAATCTTTTTCAATCAATTAAATTCAGGTACATGGAAAAATTTAGAATGCTTTGTTTTCACTTTGTCATGGAATGAAAAAGACTCAGAGGGCTCAAATGCAACAATGCTCAATGCAACAAAAAAATTGTTTCTGGACCATCTTCTGCAGTTACTAATCAATGCAGGGCTGTAATCTTCAAGATTCCTTTTGAAGAGGATGCCAAAACTGCTGAGTCAGTTTTAATGACAATATCATTATATGTGAAGTTGTATCATATTTTCATCTGTTTGTTGTGTGCTGACTGCCTTCAGGAAGTGTGGGGGGAGCATGTGATTTAGGAATTATTACAATTGTTAAATATGGATGGAATATTTTTCAAAGTCTCAAATGGGAGTTGGAGTTAAAATTCCTTTCAAACTCTCACCAGTAAGACTTCTGGGAATTTTATATATTTAAAAAAAATTCTCAAGGGCATTCTACCATCTTTGCTCTATTTGTTTTTGCTTGTGTACCTACTTACCATATGAAGAGAGGGAAGAAGAAATTAACATCAAGAACATGAAGAAACTTATTGAACATGGAAATTTTAAACTCAGATGACAACGGTACCAGGAGGGCTCCATGGGAACATGCCCAGGAATCAGACTGATCATTCTGAGGCACATCCATGTCCTGTGGGATTGTGCATCAGCCATGTGCCTGGACCTATGTGAGGCTGCACGAGAGAAAGGATGAACAGGAGGTGACAGGTGGCTCGAGGGAGGGTACAGTGCCACCCCCTGTGTCCCTGGGCAGCGGGCAGGGAGCAAAAATGGGAGTTTCTACCAGAAGGGTGGTGCCATGAGCAGCAATACCTGTGCAGACAGCAGTGCTCAGGTGATCTCTGGTTACATGAATGAAGCAGGAGCCTGCTCTGGCCCACCTGACAACTCTGCACAGGACAGGACCACACCAGACACCTCCAGCTGGATGCTGCAGTGCAGAGAGGAATAATGCAAACCAAAAGCCCCCAAGAAATTAAGAAAATTGGGGAAGAAATATGTCACATAAATGGCTCCCAGCCTCTCATGAGATTCTTTCATAAAAGTGTTGCAAACATTTAACAAAAGTGAGCATAGAGCCCTTTATGCTTTGGTTGCACACAAACCCAGAAATTCAGCAGGCTTGGTATAGCAGCAACAAGATTCAGACACCCAGAAAAATGAGCCATTAGAACTAATGTAAAGTTGCCTGCTTCATGGAAACAGTTTATATAAAAACATTACAAATATGTGGGAGAGCATGGATGTGAAAATAAACAATAAATCAGATTTTGAAGGTTAATGTGTCCTTTAAATAAACAGCAGAATTTGGGTGATCCCTTCTCTTCTGGTTTGCACTGGTGGTGATATCTCACAGTTATGATGATAGATAAGCATGCTAAGGGAGCAATCATCCATGTAAATTTGTCTGACATCAACAGGAATCAGAAGAGGGAGGCAAAGCAAGCTTCTACTTTCAATAGAGAATAAATATGGTGTTAGAGAAGTGCATTTGTCAGTATCCAGGCACAAAGAATGTAATATTTAAAAACTCAAAGCACTAAATGCAGCAGTCCTTCATCACACAGAAATCCTGCTGAGGACAATGCAAGTCTTGCTTGATGAAAGGCTGACAAATCTGTCCGAGAGACATGATAAAACAAATAGTGGTTATTTTGCTTGTTTCATACTGTCACACTTAAACATAAATGGGTGAATTTCAAGCACAGCAGGAGAGCAATAGAAAAACCATGGCTTAAGCAAATTGCTAAGCAACATTTCAGTGCCTGCAAGTCTCAGTTACAAACTTCTGCTAGACCAACAAAGAGAGCAATCCTGGAGAAGGATTCTGAAAAGCCAACAGAACTTAGGTAAGTTCATAAGCCTTTAAGTCAGAATATAAGACAAGTTTATTGGCACCACTAATTCAGGGACTTCTTTAAATACCTCTCTCCAGCTTGAGCCACTAAGAGAGCTGCTTGTAACACAAGTGACACAGTATTAATGATGCAAGCAATACTGTAAATATAAGAATTGTCTCTCTAATTTACAATGCAAGCACTACTTGAGAATCTTCAGTTCAGTGTTAAGATGATGACAGCTGCCTTCCACTGATTCTTTAATTCTAAACTAGAAGTATCAAAATTTCTTTCCTGCAATTCATCTTCTTTTAGAAATACCATGATATTAACAGATTTAGGGCTAACTTTTAGGGCTGCCTTTGTTTTCTGTGGCCAAGTCACGAATACTTTTAGACTTAAGATGAGGAATTTTTGTGGGTTTTAAAACAAAAACTCCCTAAAGTAATTATTGAGTTGAGTCATTTATATACAGAACTCAAATTTCAATAACAATGTATTCATGTACTATCTCATAATCACCTATCAACATTACATCTTAATACCTCAAACAAGATTAATATGCACTTTCTTAAACAACTATTTGAAATAGAGAAACAATGCTTTCAATTTCAGATGGAAATCTGCAGAGGTGGGAATCAAATGACTTGTCCAGGACTGCAGAGAAAATCTGTGGTGCAAGCAGGAAAGCTCTGACTCCTTCACAGTAGGATCCTAATTCCTTCCAACAAATAAAGGAAAGAAATTTCCAGATCCATGTCAGTGAACTCAAGTGACTCGTGCAGTTGGTGCAAAGCTGGAAGTTTTGCTGATGTTTATTTACCCAAAGCATGATGTTGCATATCACATCAGCAACTCTCTTTATTACATTCAGATCTAGTGACAGTAACAAATCTCAATAATTTCAATGGTGTCCTTTGAAATAATTACACATAGATATCAGAATAGTCCCAAGAAGAGGTCAAAGTTTCTCTATCAGAAAAGCACATTTAGTATTATGCAAATCCTACCACTTCTGTGTTTCTTTACAGCACATGCCTTGTTCAGAAGCAGGGAAAGCAGAGACTAAGGCCCCGCCAGGATGCATGTGCTCCAAATACGTTCCCTAGCTAGAAAATAAAAGCTTCTTATGACTAGATTACATAATACTTCATCATAAATCCTCATAAACACTTCACTCACCTTTTCTTTAAATGGCTTTATGCCACTGTCTTGACAATTACTGCTTCTGCTCTTTTGCACAACATGAACAAACCACAAGGTCAAAACTGTCTCCTGAATAACTACATAAATTACTTTCTACGTGCAAAAAGTGGTTATCCGAGTGATCTCCAAAGTTTAAAAAGAACACTAGAAAAACCCTCTTAGGACACTTAAAGATACAAATCCCACCATATTTCCATCCCAGAACCTCTTCACTGTGCTGCTGACTAGGTGCCAAGCAGGAGTGGGGAGGATTCGTGCTGGATGTGACCTCGGTGGGTGCTGGAGTGTTTGCTGCTGCAGAGAGCAGGGTCAGCTCCGAGGAGCTCAGCAGCTGCAAGGTGCCAAAGGCTCCTCTCGCCTGTCTGTTCCATGAGCAGACAAAACAGCTGGAAACCTCTCAGGTGAACTTGATTCCTTTGCTATCATCAGCACCACAGCTTTTGGCAAACAGCTGCAAACATACATCAGCTTAAACTTTGAATAAACTAAAGGGTAAGTACAGATGCAACAGAAAGGGTTTAATGTCTTCTGACTTTTCACATAAACATTTGTTCACCTTTGATAGCAGACTGTATGGTTTTTTTACTCTGCAGCAGAAATGCAAATAGTGAAGTACAGACAAGGTTCCAACTATTCATATGTGAGTTACATTACAAACAAATCCTGATATTTTCTGAAAGGGTGGTTCTGAGTGTGGATACTGTAAACATATTGGAAAAAAAAGCATAATTACTGCAAAATAATTGTAAATATTGTTACAAACCTATAAGTGCTATTTTGAGAAACACTGTTTCCTTTTAAATTAATGGTGCATTTGTACAATATCTGGAATTCATGAATCATATATAAAAACGGGAAAGGATTATTTGACTTCTCTGGTATGTATTTCTGTTGAGTCAGCAAGAAATGATTCACATGGTAAATGATGAATGATTGCTCTATCTACAGTCCCATGTTCTGTTACAGACTCCTTCAGCAGCTAATATTTCTGAAATTCCTACAACATTTCTAAGACAGCTTTTTATTGCTGGTAGGTGTTGGAGCTGTATTTTCCATTTGCAATCATCTTCCATTTGATAGCATTTTTTTCTTTTTCAACCCAGTTTCAATGGAGGTAAGAAGCATGCTTTCTATACAACACTGTGACCAGAAACACAACCATGCTTAGAATATTTAAAATTCTCTGTAAAACTGTCGTGTAGCTTTATGTACCTTAATATAGATTGAGCAGACTGGGAGGATTAGCCAATTCTGACCTCCAAGGACCAGTTAACTGTTGCAATCAGCAAAATCATATTTTAGACTCCCCAGGAAAGAGTAGCACCATCTGCAGTGACTCTTGTTTAAGATACAGAACATGGAACATATCTCATGTTGGGCTTCCCTACATCAGACTGGTAACTTACATCTGAAATTTTTCAAGTTAACTACATGGGTTTTTTTAATATTTACCAACTGTGTTGCTTTAACATCAAAGTGACCAAGTCAAACTTGACATGCTTTAAAAGATCATTTTGTATTGAAAGTTACTGACTGATAACTCCTGTGAAGCACTGATTTAATTTGATAGCATAACATGCTGAAAAATGGTGACTCTCACTTAGGAAAAAAACAGTTTGAAGCTCTTCCTTTTCCTATATTGGCTGAAAATGATTATATTATTTTTACTCAAAGTGAAAAAAAATTGGAATTTCAAATCATAAGAATGTATGACTTTTTAAAAATAAAAATAACTTCCCATTTCAGTACGGAATTGTTTCTGCTGGCTAAGCTGTCAGTGTTGGAGAGCAGGCATGGCTCTTACCTTTTAATTCACCACTATTCATACCTAAAAGATGATGCATGACATCCATAGCACTGACAGGATTTGAACTATGGGAAACCTTATCCAGTTATGCTGCCATTAATCAGCGAAATCTGACTTTGAAGATTCCCTAAAGGAGCACAGTCCTTTAGGAATGAGGGCTGGAATGGGTCTGACCCAAACAGAGGCCACTGCCTGTGCAGGGCGTTTGTCATTTTCACCACCACTGTGCTGTGATGGTGCTTCCTGTGATTTGCTCTAGAGCAGCTGTTTTCCTCTCTGGAAAAAGATGCCCCACACACAAAGAACCTTGAACCTTTGTAAAACACCAACTAGAACTTCTCAGTCCAACTCCTGTGCAAAGCAGCTCCTCTGAATTTTATTTACATGCATTACTGCCTGCAGGCACCACAGGACCCCAAGACAGTAACAGAAAACGCACAGAGGATATAGGAAAGTCCATATTATGTTTATAATCCAACTTAAAAGGTATTAAAGTGAAAGAAAGAAGAAGAATCGGGATCAGTTGACTTTTTTTCATACATGGATGACATGGTTATCTCTAAAGAGTGATGTGATAAGTCTGGTACCCATTATGTAAGAGCAGAGATTTGAATTTAAAGGGAGATTAGAATATTAGCTTAAGAAAAAAAAAAAAACAAACCAAATGAACAAACAAATTCCCAGACTTTATGCAAATTAAACAAATTTCATATACTGTAATAATTTAGCAAAGTGTTCCATGTACCAAGCATCTGGTGTTCAGGACTAGTGCACAGAGAATTAAAAGAGACAAGTGAAACACAGCACACGGCTAAATGATAACATTAGAAAAAATATCAATATTAAAATTGCAAAAATAGTTATCTATTCACTACATGCACAGAAAAACTGCTATTTGTCCACTGTGTGTATTTTACCTCGTAGTTCCTGAGACGGAAGAGAATCACAGAACTTACAGCATTTGTTTCACAATTAGACTTCTAATTTGGCATACAAGCAGCTGAAATGTATCTAAAAATTATTCAATCTGTTTAAACTGCAGGGGAAATCATTCCATCATGCTAAGAACTAACAAGCTACAAAGGAAAAGATGCACAGTAATGTCAGAAAGTGACCATATTACTCTTTGTAATAATGCTTTGTGCTGAGTGTTCATTTGATTGGACTTAAGCCAAATTGCAAGACATCTTCATATCTAAATTTTATAATTCCCAGAACATATATACATAACTTTATATTGATTTAAAGTAAAACCATTTTCACTTTAACATGCTGAATTTAAAAGTCCTGAAACTGCTTTTGGTTTCAGAGCTATGTTCCTATCTTGCCTTTAATTAATCTGCCAGGTACAAAAAACAAATGAAGCTTGAATGAATTAGGTACTAATTCCCTAGTCATGAATGTTCAACACTGACAATTTGGATTATACTTACACACTCCTCCTGCTGTTGGACAACAGGGATTCTGTGTTCTCCTCTTGTTAGACCTAAGATTGCCCCTTAGAATCACAAAATCATTTAAGTTGGAAAGGACTTCTGAGATAATCAAGTCCAAGACTTCCAAGTCCACCACTAAACCATGTCCCTAAGTGACACATCTGCAAGTCTTTTAAATACCTCCAGGGAAGCTGTATGCCAAAACTACATCTGAAAATAAATAACTTGACTCTTGTGAATAACACCATCATGTTGGCTCGAAGGCTGTAAATTATATTATAAAGAACAGGAGAATATTTCCCACTGTGAGCCCACTGACAAGAGAGGTCTGCACAGCAGAGGGAGAAGGAACCACTGCTTAGCCATTATTATGGGGTAGGTATAATCTGATAAATGTACAAACAGCTCACATTAATTGTTGCGTTCATGTATGCATCAACCACAGCGTATGACGCGAGCCAAAGAAAACATGCTCAGAAATTAAAAATATGTTTTGCTGAAAAGAACCTGAAGGCATAGTAGAGAGACTATGATGATAGAAAAAGGAAAATCCCTGAGGGCTAAATAACCTACTGATTACTGTACTTTTAATCATATTCAGCTGGATTTATTTAAGGACAGGTTTGGTTGCATGATGCTAAGATTTTCCATGTGAGAGCTAGAATAACCTGGTTTTACAAGATGAATATTTGGCTCATTAAAATATTCATTATGCTGGTTTGTTTGATTTTTAACAATCTTATCTGGCACAGCCAAGAGATGAATTTGAAGGGAATGAGTGCTACCAGCAAGCCCAGCTCCAGGCTCTCTCACATTGGCCCCATTCTGTGTGTGCTGCTGGAGCTCCTCTGGTTTGCTTGGGTTTGCTCTCAGCTCTGACAACACAGCCAGGCAGACTGAGGCTTTGTGCTTTCAAAGGTGTGAAAACTGCTCCCAAACTTT
This sequence comes from Notiomystis cincta, assembly GCA_013398075.1. Taxonomy (NCBI): domain Eukaryota; kingdom Metazoa; phylum Chordata; class Aves; order Passeriformes; family Notiomystidae; genus Notiomystis; species Notiomystis cincta. The sequence continues at coordinate 46,393 of VZRX01022415.1, read as the reverse complement.
TCAGGGCATATGTTATTTGCTGCAGGAAAACATAAAGGAAGGAAACCACAAATGTTTGCTCATTCAATGCAAAGCTCTGCCCTTGTCTGCAGAATTAGGCTCCCATATGTTTTCCTTTCTGAAGTATCTTTTCCTTTATGGCAATAATACCAGAAACAAAATAAGAGTTAAAGTTAAAAATGTTGTCACTATCCAAACGAATATGAAATTTCATAAATATTATGGCTTGTGCTATAGCACTTCAAAAATACTTGAAACAGATGGGCTAGTGAGACTGCCATTCATGTTTTAGCAGTCAAGAGGCATGTTTAAACTGCTGGCTGAAACACACAATATAAAGCACATTCCACACGTAGTGTCAGGAAAAAAAGGCTTGTTCGCTAAGAAATCACAAATTTTTTAAAAAAGCATACTAGATGGCATAACATTTTATACAACTGTAATTTCTTGATAAGAGAGCAGTGGTCAGAGAAAGAGAAGCAAGAAAGAAAAGAATCCTGTTTCTCTGAATGAAGTATCACAGTATTTTCCAAACAACTATCTGGATGAAAAGTTGAAAGCTGAAAGTTTTGTATACTCCTCTACACCAGAAAAGCACAATAACTCCATAGAAACCAGCCAGGGGAAAAATACTTTTTTCGACTGACAGCAGTTTAATGGAGATAAAGAATGAGGATAAGAATTTTAATCCATATTTTAATGAAGATAAAGGTGACAGATAAAAGAAGAGGAGAAGGAGGAATGTGTCCTGTAACTTTCCCTATGATTTGAGATAGTCTCTTACTGGAAGGACATCAGCTAACCTGAATGGCCACACTCCAGAATTTCACTATATAACAAATTCCCCAAGGTAATCGGCTCTATATCATCATCTTTTAAATGCTAAAAATTAATTATTTAAAAATATCCTATAGGTCACTTTGATTTTCTAGTGAAGATTTCTGTTCATTTATAAGCCTCCACAATGATGAAAGACAAAGGTAACAAAATATGGGTAAACACATTAACTGTAGCCTTATATCATGATGCAGAACTCAAAAGTTTTACTTTTAACTCTCAAATCTAAAGGAATTAATCTGCAGAGGGCGCAGAAGTATCCTAGTACAGGTTAGGAAAGGGAACAAAGGAGGCAGAGCTGCCTCAGAGAAGGAAAATCTTCTGTTGGGAGCTACTTCCTGCATTTAGAAAACACAAAAGTTGTGTCAGTTCTTCCACTCCCAGCAGGTGAAACAGAGAAAGCCAAGCTGCTGTGCTGTTCCTTGAAGCCCCATAAGAGATAAGGAGCCTGAAGCTCTGCACTCTGCACCCATCTACAGGAGGGTGTAAACTGAGCTGAGATAACGTCTCCCACAGCACTTTGTAATCATTCCTGCTTGGGTCCATTATCTGAGCAGGAAAACACATCTCTTCGGTCTTAATAATGAACAATAGCTAAAAGTCAGATTCTAATCTTACAGGTTGGCATTCACAAGTGTTAACAGATGATTCTAGGACACAAGTATATTCATTGGCTATGCAACTCACTTTTTTGTTGAGTCAAAAGAAGTTGAAGTGAATGCATCTCTCCCAGCTGCATCTGGAAACACTGTTAGGAGCTTGGATTCCATTGCCTTCTCCTTTCCATATCGGATCCTTATTCTGTAACAGAGTGATAAAAGAAAGAAAAAGTAGAGAATTTACATCCCTTATTAGAAAGTGATCTATGCTCAACTTAGTTAATTAATTTAAGAAAGTCAATAGCAATTATTCTAGGAACAAAACTAATGTATAGAAAATACAAGCAACTTGTCAGTGTGTTAGGTGTGAGAAGCCACTCAATGTTACTCACCATCCCTTATTTAAGTTACTTCTCTCATTTGTAAGATATTATTTAATCAAGTCTTTGTAGGGTGTATTGCTTGCTTTTATAAGCTTTGAGTAAAGTAATTTTTGGATTTTTTGCATGCAGTTTTTGGCAGCAGATATGTAAGAGCAGTAGTTTGCTTGAACTCCAATGCAGCAATGAGGTATCACATGTCCTGTCATTTGTTCTCAGCCCTGGTGCTCACACTGTGCTATGCTGCCCATATGAACAAGATCAGAGGAGGGTATGAGAGAAAAATCTGTGAAAATAGCTGTGAAATAGACGGATCACAAGTAGGTTTAGGCTTATTTTCCATTTTAAACCACACTTCTTCTGTCACAGATTCAGACACAGGGAATTCTTCCCTTTCTCCCCAGGCCCAGTAAGCTGGGATATCTACAGGAATCATTAAAGTGTAGCTGTTATTTTTCCCAGTAATGGCTATGCTGGGCTATATCAGAAGGAGAAAACCTCCATAAAACACCATTTCAGGAAGAAATTTAACAATAGAAATTCTAACTCCCAAATATTATGACTGACACGGAGCTGAGATGGATGATGCAGGCAGAGGGGAGAGTAGCAGCCACAACTCTAACTTTGCTGCCATTAATGTTTATGTTGTGTATGAAGTGGTTTACCAACATGCTGATGGACTGGCATAATGTGCAAGCACACAATTTATTCCTTCGTGCAGCAGCTATGGGAGAACTTGACCACAAATGCAAGTTTCAGTAGAGACACTTTCAAAATAGAGAGATTTATTCTTGACAAGTAGAGAACTGCAATAAAAGATCTATTATTTGGTAGAATAATTGGTGAATGCATTATCCTGTCAACATTCAACTGTTACAATCAACTTAAATAATCGAAGCTGCCCTAGAGTTTTTATTGTTTTACATTAATTTGAGAATAATTTATAATTTTACTCACGTTTGCATTAATGTAAACAGAACTAGTAAATTAAATCCCAAAGTTATGTGAAACAAAAAACATAACACATTTTAACATTCACGTGCCTGCTCTGCAGGCCACACATTCCCATACAGGCTGCACTTCAAACCAGCAGATGACACCAAAACGCTTGGGTTTGCTACCTATGTTGTGTGGGCTATCCATGCTCACAGTGACTCTGTGATAATGACTTTGCTAATTAGAGAGTGAGTGCTTGGAGTAATCTTTGGTCCTTCTCTCACCCGAAGTCACCCCAGAAAGTGGCCTGCTGTGCCTGGCTCGGTGACCTCTCTGCAGCCCTGTAATTAAGGCCTCTCTGTGACCTCTCCAGCTCTGTATGCTTCATTAGTCTGTTTGCTCCAGTCAGGCATAAACTGCTGATTTTTGGATTAGCTGCTTTTGTCTGTTAATCTGCCCTTGACTCATAGGCTGAAATGTTTTAGCAGTGGAATTCTGAAGCATTTCAACAGTTGTTTCTGAAGCACTTAGTGAGTATCTTTAGAAAAACGTGTGTGCACTTTGCCGAGACCTGGGGCTATTTGTAGACTCTGTATGTGCACCGAGCTCTACAGAATATGTATAAAAGCAGTGCTTAGACACAGGCAAATCCAGCCTAACGAGGTGTTATCGGGTAATTATGTAGATCTCAAATTGAAAGCGGTTGAAAGCAGTGGTGAGATCTTTTGAGTCCTTACAAAAGTGAGAAAAGCTCTGGCTGCCGACACCAGAACTCCCTGCATGGAAAAGCCCCACACCAAGTCCGTGACAGGTTGGTACAAGCTCTTACACTGTTCTCAGCAGCAAGTTCTGCCTTTTAGGGGATTCTGTCTTGCTTCTCCATTGACTGGTGGGGAGCCACACAACAGCCTCAAAGAAAGGAGGAAAATAAGGTTTAACTACAACTTCATTGCAGAAAGATGGGGAAATCAGCATGTGGAATGGTGAAGACAAGAGGGTGCTACCTACACTATAATTTTGATGCCAGTCAAGCCGGTGGCATCTGCATCATTATTAAGAGGAGAGAGAGGGAATAAGAATCCGTGTAAGCTTTGAGGCTCCCTGGGGGCATATACATCCAGCTGCATATTTAATGTGTGTTCAGCACAGCCACCAGGACAGCAGCCTGTGGCTCAACAAATGCAGGCACAAACCGTGCTATGTCCTCATTGACAGATCAGGCAAATTAGGAAAAACACCAAGGGTTTGACTGGATACCATCAATGGTTTGATTCATTCTATGCTTTGTGTCAGGATATCCAAGTGGGAGAGAAAGATAGGCATTTAAATATATTGCTGATGGTTTAATTGCTGAAACTTGCTACTCCATCCCTGCTCAGTTGTAATAATGATCAGGGCATGGAGCATTACTTGAAGAATTAATGGCCACCTGAGGTTAACAGCCCACAGCTAAAGCTTGAGCCTTCAGCTTTCTCAGATAGTCATTAATCTCCAGGAATTGTCCTGTGACTCCATCATTACTCCTAATTTAAAAAGTGTATTTTCTCCTTTTAATTTTCTTTTCACAAAATGAAAGTACTCAATTAGACTTTGTCATTAAATCACATCTGCATTGATTACCTAGGAAAAAATAACGAGAGCAAAATTAAATTTGCCTATTTAATCACTGAATCCTGATTAAATATTTGTTATAAACATTTCATTGCAATTAAGGTTGCATAAAAAATGCACATTAGGCAAAGAATGGTATACAATTCAAAGCTGTAACATGTCCAGACTCACTGCTTCTATTTACTTCCTTTATTCCTTGCTGAACAATGTACCATGTTTGTGAGAAACTTCACAGAACTATTAATACATAACAGTGCAAGGGAACTACAGGAATGTTTCAGTGATCTGATAGTAAAATCAATTTAAATCACAGTGATGAAGATATTCCTAAAAGAACCACATTATCACAAAATTACTTTATTTTTTATAGGTTAAATAAATGGGTCCACTGAAGCTGGGATTTTAGCAGCAGCTTCGGCAGGAAGCCCCAAGCTGGGTCCCAGGGATATTTGTCAGCCCAGCTCTCTCTGCAGCTGAAAGGCACCAGCCCTGCTGCCGCAGAGACACGTGAACAGAGGAAAAACCTTCCTCAAAGCCTTGACTAATCATCAGGTAAGAGTACCTGGCCACCTTTCTGGATCGCACAGAGCTCCGCGCTGGCGCAGCCACACCCAGGCGAGCACAAGGGGCCAGCGGCTGCTCAGAGCTGGAGAACCGAGCCTGCCAACCACACTGGGGCCACAGACAAAGGCTCTGGGCCAAGGTCTGCTACGGATCACGTACAAACAACCTGGTTTTCTCTGAGAGTTTCATTTCTCCCTCCACTATAGGCCAAAGACTTTCCCATGTCCCCTTTGCTCCCAGTCACCATATTCTCAATTTCCTCCAAGCCCCCTCTCCCCTGCTGGATTAAGTGAGCGGGTCTGTGCATTGAACCTGAAGATCTTGGTAAGATTCCTTCCCTCTATATAGGAAATGATCTATGTTGGGGTTTTTCGGTACACAAATGTTCGTAGAAATTAGTATACAAATATATTTGAATACACTAATTCAAAATATCAATAAAAGTTTAAAGATTTTTCTTTTTCCTCCCTGTCTCATTTCAGCTTTTCTAATATGAAAGCAGATGGAGCAGCATAAAAGCAACATCTGATCCTAAAATATACCTAAAAATTTTCAGGTTTTCTGAATGTTTCATTGCTCCTTCCAAGTCTTTTTTCCAAAATCTCGCTGCTTGCTTTTAGAGTCTATATTTAGACTGTAGAAATCATACCAAAGGACTCATCTTTTTAGCACCTTTTATTTAATCACAACAATAATATGAATTATTTCAGCAAGAAGGCTGACATATTTGGTCACTTCCAATAATTGTGCTATTAAACTAAGTATCTCAGAATGATTTTAGCAGAAACATTCTTAATGAAATTGTGTGAATTCTTTGTGCTCCTGATAAATTGACCACAAAAAGTATTTCAGCTGTGAGACACTGGATGGTGTTAGTGAAGTTACAGGGAGGTTGTCTGGAGATACAACCAGCTTGCAGCTGCCAGATGGTGTTGAACAGAACAAACTGCTATGCAGAGTAGCTGAATTTTTACCAGGTAAGTGCTCCATTACACACAGTGGAGTTGTGTATTCAGATGGCATAGGGGAATGATACATGCATATTTGAGCTAATAAAAAAAAAAAAAGAAAATATTGAATAATCAGCATGTTCTTTGTGTTGTCTTTCAGACATTAAATTATAAATTATACCCATAAAAATATCTTTCTATCAAAAAATCCCCATCCCATAGAAGGAAAAAACTCTACTGAAAAAAAACCTGACAAAAATACCTTTACATACCCAATGTAATAAAAGCTATTGTAATGCCTACATGTATTGACTAATAATAGTAATAATAATAATAATAATAATAATAATAATAATAATAATAATAGACATGAACATTTGGAGTTCTTAAATAAATATAACATTTTGTAGACTGAATCATGGATTCCAGTTTCATTTTACAGCACTGCAGACCTAATAAGGATATAATTCAATAGAAATCACATGAAAAAAACACTAATCAAGACTTTGGGTTTGTTCATTTTTCAAAAAAAAAAAAAAAAAGGAATGGCTACCATAATTAAAATTACGGGATTCATTTTTAGATGCAGTAGGAGGAGTGAAGTGAACCAAGGCAAAACAAAAATCCAAACCTCTGAATCTTACTCTTGAAGAGAGAACGGGGGAAACTTTCATGGGCACATATGGTCTCCTCTGAAAGAGCACTTCCCACACTCACTTCCCACTAGTGCTTTATGAAACATTGGTTCAAAACTGATTCAAAAGAAGGATGACCCAGTGAGTCACCAGCATCATATAAAGAAACCTAAGAAATACCTGCAAGACCTCTTGCCCTACTGTTTGATCTTATCCCATTTTTAAGACCACAGTCCAAGATTGCATATATTTATTCAAATACATGGGTAGATTAAAAAAAAACAACAAAACATTCTGCATGGAAAGCACTCTTTCCACATTTATTATGGAANAAAAAAAAAAAAGAAAATATTGAATAATCAGCATGTTCTTTGTGTTGTCTTTCAGACATTAAATTATAAATTATACCCATAAAAATATCTTTCTATCAAAAAATCCCCATCCCATAGAAGGAAAAAACTCTACTGAAAAAAAACCTGACAAAAATACCTTTACATACCCAATGTAATAAAAGCTATTGTAATGCCTACATGTATTGACTAATAATAATAATAATAATAATAATAATAATAATAATAATAATAATAATAGACATGAACATTTGGAGTTCTTAAATAAATATAACATTTTGTAGACTGAATCATGGATTCCAGTTTCATTTTACAGCACTGCAGACCTAATAAGGATATAATTCAATAGAAATCACATGAAAAAAACACTAATCAAGACTTTGGGTTTGTTCATTTTTCAAAAAAAAAAAAAAAAAGGAATGGCTACCATAATTAAAATTACGGGATTCATTTTTAGATGCAGTAGGAGGAGTGAAGTGAACCAAGGCAAAACAAAAATCCAAACCTCTGAATCTTACTCTTGAAGAGAGAACGGGGGAAACTTTCATGGGCACATATGGTCTCCTCTGAAAGAGCACTTCCCACACTCACTTCCCACTAGTGCTTTATGAAACATTGGTTCAAAACTGATTCAAAAGAAGGATGACCCAGTGAGTCACCAGCATCATATAAAGAAACCTAAGAAATACCTGCAAGACCTCTTGCCCTACTGTTTGATCTTATCCCATTTTTAAGACCACAGTCCAAGATTGCATATATTTATTCAAATACATGGGTAGATTAAAAAAAAACAACAAAACATTCTGCATGGAAAGCACTCTTTCCACATTTATTATGGAAGCAGCTGAGAGCTCTTTATTCCCCAGTCTTTGCAAGTAAAACCATAGTAATAATTTCCAGGCTTATCACTGCCACCTTCTGAAAGACTGAAATGCTGTGGTTTCATTATAATTACCAAAGCCTATTTGCACATTACTAACACAGCAAGTGTTTACTCTAAATAGAGTTCCTCCTTGTTAAAACCCAGTTTACCAACCTGTGCATGTTTTCAGCTTTTGCCACAGAGCGGGGTTAGAGGGAAGGTCTTGCAATTTAGCATGATCAGCCATTTGTGAAGGGTACATATTTCTTAAACTTCACCATTAATCATTATTCTGTAAATAGATGAGGCCTTATGCATGTTTAAAATGGAATTTACACATTAAACCACTCAAGACGATCTTTCATTTCTTTAATAAATTAATTCAGTGCTAATGAAGGGTGAAAGACTGACTGAACCAGTCATTAATTTAACCTTTCCCTCTTGATAAGATCAGTGAGCTACTACTTCTCACAAGGGTATGTCAGGGGAACAAGTCATTTTATAACAACTCAGTGAAATGTATAAACATGGTAGCATTTAGAAAATGCATTAGCAAGAAATTTACTGAGCCACCTTCAGGTTATTAGAATAACTCATTAATTAGCCTTCCTAATGCCATATGGGCATCATCCACAAACATTTTAGAGATTCAAATTTGAACCTATTTTAACAAGTATAATTTCCAAAATGACTACAAATAGACCATGCTTTTCAGAAAGAAATTCAAGAGCTCCAAGCAGGCTTAACCTATGCAAATAAAGCAATATATATACGAGTTTCTTGTAGAAGGTTTTGGGAAAAAAGAAGAAAAAAGCCAAACAAAAACTTCAGAGTAACATAATCAGTACAAGACCAGCCTGACCAAAAAGAAAACAAGCAGCAGTAGGACAGCTAGCCCAGCTGGAGAAACCTTCACTTATGTTATAAATTCAGATTCAATTCCAGTCTATCCTTGCCTTTTTTAAAATTATTATTCTCTTAAGTTATAGACTTTGATTTCTACTAGCAACCTGTAAAAAGCCATTCTAGAGAATCCATGGAGCACTTCAAACATTTATCTGTATGTCCTAGGATAGACAGGGTTACTGAATGTTTAGATGTTGCAAGGCACTGAAGACCATTGTTTTGTCTTCTATGACAGTTTTCCAGACCACACTGGAAGGCATCTTTATTGCACACTTTAGCAGGAACTGAGGTCCCAGTAGTGCAGTCCTGGCAGCAAAACTATTATTTGTACAGCTAGTTCAGTGAATGCAACTATAAGAAGGTAAAAGTCCTTAGAACTTAAAATCATCTCAGGCTAAAGCAAAAGCAATGTGAACCTAAACCAAGAAATCAAGTGGCAATCATAGCCCTCCTGCTGAACAGCATCCCAGCATTTCTGTGGCAATGGCTTACACATTTGCCTAAATTCTATTTTGGCACAGGAAACATCTAAAATACATTCTTTTCAAAGAGATTCTATACTTTTGCTTTTCAATATTGAAAGATATGTTTGGTTTGATTTTATTTCTGATTATATTTTTTTTCTCAACTACCCTTTTGCCTTCAGGTGAGAAATATAATGGCAAACATCAATTAAAAAAAACTGCACAAGAAACAACAGCATGTGCTGTGCACCAGCAAGCACCAAATGACTCTTTATAACCAGTAGAAATAAAGTTCAGTCATGTTCTTTACATAAAACGTCTTGCTGTTATCTAATAGTAACATTACATCAAATCAGGGGCAGAGAGGCACAGGTATCTACAGAGACACACAGAAAGGAATTTCAGTTGTTAAAACAAGCCCTGAAACACTCATTTTCCTAACATTGGCCCCAAAAGAAGACAACTGGAAAGAATGGCACCCCAGCTCATTTTTATGATAGAGCCGAAAGTTTATTGGACACTTTTATCAGAAACCTAAATGCACTCAGATTTATGTAGAGCAGTCATGCAGCCAGTTGCAGTTTATTTGAAATGGAGATACATCAGTGCTATCCAGTTCAGATCAAACAGCCCCTCGGAAGTGCAAATATGAGATATTCCAGCCATTTAGTCAGAATGACTTTCTCAACCCACTCTAGAGTCAGGAAAGAAACATAAAGGAATCAAGAGTGAAAGAAGGCAGATTCTGTAAGAAGATCTAAGTTAAGATTGTGTTAACTTCAGATTAAAAGTTATCTTAATTACCACCTGAAGAAAACAACTTTGAAATAATAAATTAGGTTCCTCAATCTTCTAATGTATACAGAAAAAACCCAACACTTGTCAATTTTAAGTTATCTGGTAAAACTGTTAATAAACTCATGATTGCTTGTGTACAGCACTTATACCCACATAATTTCAGAATTGTATAAAAACTGCCATTGGTGTAATATAGGATAAAATAGTTCACTGTAAGTTACTGCCAAAGAGCTCATTATTTCAATCCTTGGATGGGTTCTGGATGTCTATTCCTTCTTTAGTGGCTTCATGAATATTGGGGTGAAGGGGTGTTTGTCTTTTTCTCAGAGGGAGAAATTAACCCTATTAATCTCAATGCTTTAAGATCAGCCATTGTTCAAGTGCTTCCCTCCTAGAACTTAAGTGAAGAAAAAGCAATCTCAGTTTACTTCCTGCTGGAGTGCACATAAACAACATTTATCACAATAAGCACTATCTTGCCCACATACTCGTCTGGCTATCTCAGCTCATCTCCTTTCAACTCTCAGTGAAAAATCCTTTCATACTCTGATTTCATTGAAATAAGATTTATTTTCCCCTCTGTTTTCCCTACTTGTTTTTTTCCTAACATATTTACATGTCTTGCTTGCTTTTTCTCTGGTGTGTTTTGGCATATTTTTGAGAAAGACTCACTTGCACCAGTCCAGCATGTAAAGAGAGGAAAATGGAAATGAAATGTATGCAAGCAACTACAGATGAATAAAACCGTGAGGGTTATTGATGTTACCTGATTCTGCCTTGACTGAAAAATTCAGGTTCCATGCAAAATTTGGTTGCTGATGAGAGACCTGAGTTTGCATTATGTGAGGGGCTGATGGGGCCCTGGTGACTTTGCACAGCTTTAGGGGAAGTTAATGGAAATTGCTGGGTATTTGGCACTTCAGGTGGAAAAGCAACAATCTGCAGGCTGCCTAAATATAGATTTAAGTCTGACATCCCAAAACCAAGATAGAGGCCAACTTTGGTCATTTTTGAATAGTGTGTCTTTCCATGGTGTTCAGTACTACATATACAGAAAAAAAGAAAAATGTTTTCTTCCTTTCATCTCCCTCTTTTACAATATGTTTTTTTCATAAGACCTGCAAGCAGGATTATTAATATTCAAAACTGGTTCACTGAGCACTGTGTGAGAGCTTCCTCCAACAGCATTGTAACTCGTTATTTAGTAACCTCAGCTCTCCTGATAACTGAGATGTCTGTGGTTGCAGAGGAGATGTCTACAGCTCTGTCTACCCACGTAACTTTCCAACTACATGCAAGTGCAAAGTAAATGTGGTGAGTTTTCAGTGCAATTCTGCTAAGTCGTTATACAGCCCCATCCTCCCAGCCTTGCCCTAAGGTGACTTAGCTTGCCACCACAGCCAGGATTGATTTGCTGGAAAAACAACACACAGCAACCAGCAATTCTGTTGCTCCAATTGATATCAAATTTATATATTACTTTTAATTTTTTTTAATTGTGTCTTGGAATTAAGTTTATCCAAAAGTAGACCAGGACCCAGGATTTCTTTTTTTTTTTTTTTTACTTCTGGCATGATATACCAAGAAAGTTTAGTGCAATGAGACAGCCATGTCTGTTTTGTCTTCTGAGCAATGTGAATTTACAGTGGGTTGCAGAACCCCTCTCTGAAACACTTGTGTAGTGCTGTGCATCACACACAGCACAGGGCACATCACAGCAGAGTGGGTGTGCAGGGAGGGATTCTCTTGCTCCACTCAGACTGCACCTGCTGAGGGGTTTGCACAGTTCCCAAGGTATGTTTTCTCATAGTTCCTTTAACATTACATTGTGAGGAATAAACACACAAATTACCAGGAAATCATAAGTGTAATCAAAAGAAAAATTGAGAGAGCTTAAAGAACATAGTCATATTGCAAAGATGAATGTCCCACTCAGTAATTGACACAGCAGAAGCAACACTGTGGTCATTAAGGAGTTCCTGAGAGCAGCCATCTAAATAATATTTTTGTTGCAAATTGCCAAAGGTAGATGAGGAACAGGTACTTTCCTATTCAGTAACAAATTCTGTTCCACAAACAAGTTCTCTTAGCAAAGCCATGTCCTAATCATCTCCACAAACAACCCAGCAGCAAGAGCGACTCAGTTCCCCATGCTGCCTCAAATAAAGCTGCTTATTGTAATTGAAATGCTCCTGACAGGTAAGATGGGGCTAAAGCTCATTTTCCTGCTAGTGATCCTTTGTTTGGACACAACATGATCCAGCCCTGTGCACAAACATTCTGCAGCTGGGTCAGTTCGTTCCTGAGGATGAGTGCATATGGAATTCTGAACGGAGTGTTAGCAATTTCAAGGGAAATAAATGACAAAAAGACTTGGACAGTCTTCCAAAGTACTGAAGTCTGTAGGCTCAGAAATAGTTAGGACACTATCTACCACCTTCTTGAGGATAACAGCATACCCCAGGCATGGAATTATGTGTCTATTCCAGTGCATTGAGCATCAGCTTCACAGAGTGCCCTGAACCTCACATGAAAAGGAATATTCTTCAGCTTTCCAGTAGCAGGCTGCTGCCATTATTGTAACTGCAATCCTGTCTGCAATACATGGAAACTAAAAACGAGGAAAAGAATGGAAATAACTTGGCCACACCACCATTGTTCCACTCTAGCTTTTAGTACAATCCAGAGTACAAACACTGATAAAAACCTTATTGAAATGACTCTGCAGGTCACCTGAAATGTCTAGCCTCTGAGAGACTCCAGTCTGGTGAAAGTTAGCATATCACAACCATAACTTAAAGTGTCCCAGTCACCCAAGGCTATTTGTCACCTGATAGATTTCAAAGGCATGATACCACAGACAGGATTAACCCTTAAAAGGTCAGGTTTGCTAAAAGAAACAGACATAAAGTTCTGGTAGGGAAGAAGTGTCAAAGCAGTGATCAGAGAAAATAACAGAGAAAATACTGCCTGTAAAAGAAGCCAATGTTACAACAGTCATCTGTATGGACTGTAGTACAGACAATAGGAGAGTGGACACAGCAAACTCTTAGTTACCTTGCAGAAACAGAAAATCTGAACTTGGAATTAATGAAAATTATTCCACCTTCTCTTTACTATTTTAGCATTCTCCAAGGCACGTGCAGTCCTAATATGAAAATAAAAAGATGTCAGAAGTAGAAATGATGAAGAGATTTACAGCCAACAAATCCCTATCCTAATGCCATGGGATAGAGCTAATGGGGCACTGTACCTGCTATTACAGTGGAATTACTGGAAATGTGCTATGACAGCACACCTTGTGGGCTGTAGAATTCCAAAACAATGACAAATCAACTGTGATAGAGACAGAAGAGTGACCAAGATTGATAATGCACAGGAGATCATTGATCACTCTTGGCAGGACAGTCTCTGTACTATGGACTAACAGTAAACCAGATCACAGCAGATCCAAAAAACTGCCAGCCTGGAAAATAAAGAGCCTCTGTCTTCTCAGCATCACTCTGTGCAAGGAAACACGAGCTAGTAAGTGCTATTGATGTGAATGATGGCACCAGGAATGAAAGGTCATTCCCAAAGCTGGGCCAGACACTGGTGACACTGGACAAACTCAATTTTCCCCTTGCCAAAAGAGGCTGTGCCATGACACAAAAGATGTAGTGCATGATAAGGGCCTAATGCAGATGGCTGAAAAGCCTTTAGGAGCCACGGTCCAAATACAAAACCAAACCACACTCCACCTTGATCTCATCCATTTCTAGACTTCTCTGAACATAAATCTTTCACTTCCCAAAGGGGCAAGGTGCATAAGAAATACCTCAAAGAGAAGATAATGTAAGTTTTCAAATGTAATTAGGAATCTAAACATACAGATGGGTAAAAATGGGTTTTCCATAGCAGCATAGAGGGTGATTTCGAACATTTTGTCAAGGTATCTTCAAGCCTTTTAAAACCTGATCCTATCTGAGGATACAGTGAAAACATAACATTAACTAAACTTTCCTCCTATCTCAGCATCATATTCTGAAGAATGCTTCTTCCTGAGTGCATGACTAGCAGAAACTATTCTGCCTTTAAGGACAACAGATTGTATTTCTGTACATTGTTTTGCATATTGAGATGAGAAACAAAAAAAATATGGCTGAATTAGGTTGGAAAATCCAGAACATCACGCACAAAGCTGTTCATCAGAACTTAGCATCTGTCAGCATGAAAAATCATATATGATTAATTTATTTTTATGAATCTATATCATCCTGTAAAACTGCACAGCTTGCCTGCTTCAGCATATTAAGGCCTCAGAGAGGTAAAACACAGTAGTCATCCTTCACAATCAGAATGTGTTTAACAAGATTGTTAAGGGAATTCTCTTAGCATCCCCTCAGTAGCTGCATGGGCAACTGGTCAACTAGTGAGCCATGGCCATGTTTGCACAGTGCCTACCCAGTCATCACGATCCTGCCCAACACCTGCACTTAACACTTGACACGCTTCCCCTTTCGGTGGCACAGGAACAGATTGCACAGCGTCAGCCCAGCCTTGGAAACCTCCGTGCCCAGCCCTGTGTTATCCGGTTTCACTGAGCTGAAAGCGAAACCAAACCCTGGTGTGTTTTGACTTATAGAAGCAGCAAAAAGAACTGGGAGAAAAATAAAATAGGATCCTTTAAAATAGTTGTTTGATATTTCAGTTGATTAGCTAACATGGCAGAAATGTTTTAAAATACACATTTAAAAGACCCTCAAACACCAAAGATCCCCCCAAATGACAAAATCCTTGCAACAGACAGTATTGTCCTTGGAGCACAATCCATTCTGTAATTTTAAGTCAAGGAAAATTGCAGAATATGAAAAGGAAATAGTATGAAATGCTAGGTTGGGTTTTGAGCTGATATCCCTTCCTAGCTTATCCTCATTGTTATCTTGAAGATAATTTCTTTTCCCTTCCCCTGATAGAATCTGATACTCTCAAGAAGGAGGTTCAGAATACATGAAGAAGAGTTAAAAGATAAAGGCACTATGTGTGAGTACAATACAACAGGAGACTCAAATTTAATGATAAAACACGGGTGTTATATAAAATAGGAAAAAAAAAAATTTGACAGCTGCCTTACAGTAAAAATCAGAGTGCAGCTGCCACACGAAGCACTGTCACGCCTTCCAGGACATTTTGCAGCGGTGTGCTGCGGGTGTTAAGGGCCGTGGCGAGAGCCCCAGGCCAGTGCTGCCCTGGCTGGAGCTCTGGCCGGCGGGGCCGTGCCGGGCCCTGCCCTGCCCGCGGGGCCGTGCCGGGCCCTGCCCGCGGGGCCGTGCCGGGC
>VZRX01022415.1:0-31033 GCA_013398075.1 Notiomystis cincta | reverse complement strand
GGGGCCGTGCCGGGTCCTGCCCGCGGGGCCGTGCCGGGTCCTGCCCTGCCCGCGGGGCCGTGCGGGGCCGTGCCGGGCCCTGCCCTGCCCGCGCTGCTTGCAGGCCTTTGCTGCGGCTGCTGGTGCCACCTACAGTGAGAGATGCTGCAGCTCCCGGCTCCGCTCCCCTCCCCGAACAGCAGCAGGCTCCGAACGAGCGCGAAATAGGCACCCGAAACTCACCAAAAATGCTTTGAAGGAGAGAAACGGGGCCTCCGTGATACAGAGAAATTGGCGTAGGAAATGAAAACAACACTACTCGGAAAAAGAAGCTGGTAAAAACAGAGGGGAAAAGATCAATGACGATTCAAAGACTAGCCTAGTAAGCAAAATGCCAGCCAGATCACCTGGCTTTTGCTAACAGATATGCAAATAGAAAAAATGATTATTCATCTTGTAGAGAGAGACAGAGCACAGATGGATAAGATGAACATGTATTTCTGATTTTGAAATCAGACTTTTTTATCTCTCCACATCTTCTTTTCTTTTGCATTTTCGAGGCAATAACACCGTGTCTTTTGTTATCCTGTTACCTCTTTCTGCACGTGTTTGATGGATGGCAAACAGCATTAACAGCAGAAAAATGCAAAAGGGAAACTCAGCAGTGACAGTATCAAACAGATGTGTTTGGCCATGAAGAAGACATTGAGGGATCTGAGGACTCATAGCTTTGTCACAGATTTATTTATACATCTCTGAGCACGCCTGAGCAGCTCACCACAGAGCAGTGCAGAGTCTAAAACTAGAATGTCCACATCAAGTGTGTGGTAAATTCCAGTTCCTGAGTCCAACACAGAAAACGTGTTTTACAGCACCTCTCTTGGCAGAACCCATGAGTTAACCTGTGCCAGAGGGACAGGACTCAGTCAGTGGCAGTTTAAAGCCATGTGAGTTACTCTCAGAGCTAAGGTGGAATCCCTACATCAGTACCTAGAATCTGTTCATGATTCTCTTCTCACTCACAAAGCAAGGTAACATTTCTTCTTTCACTTTGTTGCTCATGTTTTCTCTGCAGTCTGCTTAATCTCTGGGGCACACATGATGCCTTGTCTGGAAGAGTGTCCTGTCCAGAACCTATGTGGCAGTGGCATTACTGCAATTGGGTTCAGCTGAGGCAACAGAAATTAAAATTATGTAAATATTTTAAGGGTGGATGGAGGTGGCTCCCTTTGCTTAGATTTGCTAGCAAGATGCCCTCATTTAAAGCTATCATTTACATGTTTCTATAACATAGATACAAGGTAGTAAAAGTTAGAGTTTGTGGCATCATAGATGATTAGTTTGGAAAGTGAGGATATAAAGGTAAATTTCAGCATGGTAGTATAATCCTAGCACTGGCAGTTGTGTGGTGTTTGTGGCACTTAAAATCAAGTTATATTACTTCTCTCTAAAAATCCTGATTTTATTTTCAGTAAATACTAAATTCAGTGGAATTGGTGAACAACAAGGATACATGAAGCAATGTTAGCAGTTGTGCTTCAGAGAATCACAGACTCATAGAACCATTAAGATTGGAAAAGACCTCTATGATTATTGAGTCTAAACATTTTGCTTAATGAAAAATCCCTGAAAACGATAAGTTAATTGGATATTGCTGAAAGAGAAAAGAGAACTGAACCTCTTCTTCATTTCACTGCTTACACACCAGAGGCTCCAGCCAAAGCCTACCTCACATGGCTTGGAAACCACAAAGTCTCTACTTCCTGTTTTATAAAGCTTTGTACATGAGTCTTTTTCATCACACAAATCCTTTTGATTTCAGTCCACCTGAGCTTTCTGCACAGCTTTTCTCCCATGTTAATTCTTATATTGCTTACATTTTCCTGAAACTTTTTATTATCTTCAGATATTTTGCCTAAGTTTAGTTGCCCACACTTGGAATGCCTTCATTGTCTTCATCTGCTAAGAATTCTTTCCCTGTACCAAGCTCTTAGAGCCAGGACTCTTTTCCCCTTCAGTGCCTCTAAAATTATCCTAACCCTCTTAGCATTTTCCAAATACTTCTCCTGGGCCTCAGCCTTTGTCTTGCCTGATACAGATGCCAATTGTCTTGAGGACGAGAACATGTTTTACCCACCTAAAAAGCCCTGTAAGTTTACATCTTGTGTAAATGCTTGCTCATAATAATTAGCTGTGATATGCACTATGTGATATACTGATGCATTAAAGATCAGCTGGCCAAACAATCACAAGTCACAGGATGACAATCACTAATCACTGACTGCACATTTTGACCTGTGGGAAACAGAAGAGAAAGATTCTCTGGATTGGGACTTGAAGAAACAGGTAGATTTCAGTAGGAGAAAAAAAAGCCCAGCCAAGTTAGAATAAGGCTAAACTGAAGGGAGGCAAAATTTATGCAAATATCTTAGGATTCTAAAAAACTCTGAGCCTAGGGCTAGTACCAATTAAACAGGACCAACAGCAGTGCATTCAAGTACAGTGGTTGTCTTTCAAATTTTACATTACTCTATGTTGCCTATTAGAAAATGGTATTTCCCAAGGTGATCTAGAATTATTTAAAGCTACAACAATTATATCTGTGAGTGCTTGACCCTTACTTGTGATGTTCCACTTAGGCTCCTCCATGATTTCAAAGACAAAAACAATTTCCTAAAACATGTCCCTCGGGTTTGAGCTACATGAGCGTGGAGGAGGGGAAGGAGCAGACATACTAACACTTCAGGAGTATTTTAGGATTCTCACTAAAACCCACTGAACTATCATACGAGAAAATCTACAAAGTTTCTTGCAGAGACTTATATCTGTGTGTTGCAGTGTGGTCTCATCCCTTAGATAAAATTGCCACCATTATTCATATGATATTTGCTAAATTAAGTGTGCATTTCTGTAAGCATTGTTTTTTTCCAGGGATGCTCCATATACATCCCTGACTGC
The DNA here is from genome assembly GCA_013398075.1 of Notiomystis cincta. NCBI lineage: Eukaryota > Metazoa > Chordata > Aves > Passeriformes > Notiomystidae > Notiomystis > Notiomystis cincta. The sequence continues at coordinate 28,096 of VZRX01022415.1, read as the reverse complement.
CAGTTACAGTCCCCTCTTGAGAGAAATGAAACTATGAGTAATAGAGACAAACAGAGTGGAAAGGGGCATAAAATGAAAATAAACATTAATAATCTTTAACCTCACGCTGATTCATTGACTCACGCAAATGGGTACTCTGGGATTTGGTCCCTGTCACAGAGGGGGAACTCAGGGTATTAAGTCTTTAATCATAAAGGCACTTAAGCACTATCTTTAGCACTGGCATTAGAGTAAGGCCATGGCAGAGAGCTGGCAGCTCCTGCACCAAACCATCATTCTGCACCTGGGCTGGGTCACTGTGTGGCGCTGCCCTGCTACTGTCGCTCATTTCCTGCTCTTCTACTTCAACAAGGCTTTGGAAAGGTGAAGAGGGACATCTCCAGTGCACACAGAAACCTTCCACTTAGCCAAGCAGGGGAAGAGTGCTGGAGTAGAAGCTGGGAAAAGACAGGAAAGGCTCCACTTCCTTAGTGCCATGCAGCTGAGAGGGCAGAGAGAGCTGAGAGCAGGGAGCTGAGTGCAGAGACTGCAGCCTGTATCAGCCCCCTGGAAAAATGTTATCAGAAGACAATATACCACTTCATCCATTCCTAACAGTAAAGTTTGGAATTGTTTAATGGTGAGTATCATTTTCATACCCTGCAGCTGTCCCGCTATTGGAAAGAGCTCTCTCCTAGATTCCAGACCTATTAGACAATACAGGTTTACTACTGCTTTGATCTTTCTATTGTTGCATAATTTACATATTTATCAAAATATTTTAAACTCCCCATCTACCTGTGTTCATTTCTGTGTATTCATCCATGACAGGTTTTTTGGTTGTTTTTGAAAACACAAACATGGATTTTTTTCCTTCTGTGTAGTTCTTATTAAAATTTTAATGAAAGGTAAAAACGCTTTATTTCCAAACAGCCAGTATCTTTTTCCATGTGTTTTAACACCATTTTTCTAGAAACAAAAGCCAGGCTACTTCTATGGTTTACCTCTCTGGCTCTAACACTGTTCATTAGCATCAACGCTGTAGGAAAATATTTTTCTCACCATTACCTTTGAGAGGCCTCCCACTCTTCACAGAAAATTCTCTACAGTGCTGTTGAGTCAAATCTATTTTGCCCTGGAAAATCTCAATTTTCAAGTTTCAACCCTTCAGTGATCACACACTCAGAAGTACTGAGTCTTTAGATGGTACAATGCCATCTAAACAGCAGCAGCTGCTCAGAGCCCTCAGTAGTGCTGAGCAGAACTCCAAGGATGGCAGCACTTAGCTACTGATACTTTGCAAACATTGTTTGGTGATACTCGAGGTAGGAGATGGAATAAGTCTAAAAGTTGTATTCAGAAGCAGGAGAATGAAGACAACACATTAAATAGGCTGTAATTTGGGTGTTTACTTATTTCCTACACCATGCTTAGGCTGAGCTTTGAGAAACACAGAATTGATATTTAATTGAGCAGCTTCTTCAAAATTAAGTAAGCAATGAGTATGGGCAGACAATAATTACTTCAGTTCCTTGCAAAAATATTTTTTTAAAAACAAAATCTAATGTTTCTAAATTTTGAATTTATTCTTGGACTATTACAGTAATTCTGATTTTAAAAGACTGCTAATGTGGCAGGTCAGGCACATAGTTGTGTTTTAGGCTGAATAAAGTGTAAAATCCTGACACTGGACAGCATAATGGATTTAGCTATATGTTAGAAAACATCTGGAAAATAGTTTAAAAGTTCTAGATTTCAAGTCCAGCCTCTGAATGCAAACAGAACTGTGCCAACAATGGCTTTCTAGAGAATTTTCTTCTTCATAGTGCTCATAAGAAACTCCCGCCAGGACCAACTGACTAATTTTGATTGGTAATTTCTATACTTTAATTTAAAATTAGTTCATTAAGAGCAGAGGTGAAGCAGTTTCTGGCTCTTTCCAAAGCTCAGTCCTTCCATGGCAGTGTTTTATAACTGCTGCCTGTAGTAACCAGCTCTGGTTAGAGGCTCCTGCTCAGGCTACAGACACTGTTTGGTGCAGACCACTGTTGATATTGTCCCAAGCCAATTCAACTGCAATCAGCACACCAATCCTTGGAAAACTCCTCCAAAGACATTCCTCCTGTCCCCACAGCACCAGGAACATTTTTAGTGCCTTCATTTCATCTACAGACATTTTTAAGTAAATGTAGACAAATATGATTTAGGCATTCTAATCCTCCCATATCAGAGTAGCACTTTTGAGCTTATGTTCTTAAACTCAAGCTGGGAGGGAGGCACCTAGGGAAAGGTATGAGGAAAAAAACCCAAAATATTGCTTTCTGCTATTTTGTGATTGATTTCAAATAAAGCCTCTCTCCAACTTTCCAAAGCTGCCTCCCTATGCAGTACAAACCATACAAATGTATAAAAATATGAAATATGTAATAATGCATATTTAATAAATACCCACTGCTGAAACTTAACCTTTGAGGCTATTCTAACCATTTATAATTAACTTAGGAGCTGCTTCTTGTGTACTTCCATTATACAATTAATCTGCTGTAACCACAGAGATTAGTGTCATGGTCATCGCAGTAAAAATAAAATGAATTTTTTTAACAGTCCTTTATTTCTACCATCATTTTACCTATCATTGAAATGCACATGATGCTAAGAAGGGTGACATAGCAGCTGACATGTAGTTATGATGAATTATCTTTCCTCCTAAATAACTGGAAATATGACCTGTAAAAACTAGGAAGGTCTGAATGGGGAAAGAATCTCAGTTGCTCTATGTAATAAATATCACCAAAGACATATGTTTAAATCTAGAATTTCTTTGCTTTTGTAAAGGCAATGTCACTGCCAAAGATTCTTTAGAATTGTCATCAATCCCAACTGGAATTCACTCATGAATAGCAGCATTCTCCTTGACATAGCTTGTGATCCTCTTGCTACACAGGAAAGTAGAAAACCAACAAAATCCCTCCTTTTGAGCACATTTATATAAATATAGAGGAACTTTACACAGAACAGCATATGACACCAATTTAGGTAAGCAAAGGCCATGAAAGTCCCATAAAGTTTTACTGCAGGATTGATTTCATGTGCATATCTATTAATATGCCAAACACACCACAGCATTTGGCGTCAATACAAACTGAAAAAACAGGAAAGGTTGACAAGACAGAGGACAGCTCAGCATCAGGATTGCTATGGAAAAAATAAGGGAATTTGGCAAACAAGCCAAATTAGAGTTTTCTGAACACCTTTTGAAAGGTTATTCTTTTCAATTAGAATTTTTCCAGCAAAATATACTAGAGACTGTTACCATGAAATCCTAAAAGTCCTAAGGACTGAAGGTAAATTAAATTCAAGATGATTGTAATCTGCATACATTTTTAAATGTAAATACAGGAAGTAAGTATGCTTTTGAAGAAGAATAATGAAAACAAAATTTAAAAAATGCAATTAACATATAATGTAGTCACAAGGTCTGATCTGAAGAAGAATGCCCTTAGTCAGACCCTGTGTATATTTCTGGAGAATAATGACAAGGGCTTGACCCTTAGGTCACAACTGCAGCTTTTATCCAATCCACTTTTCCCATCAGTGCAGCAGTACAGCTTTGTACATGTGTTTGTGCCTGGACCTCCCCAGCCCTTAGGGCAGAGCTGATGACAGCTCTTCATGCAATGCTAGGTTCTCTGATGGAAACACACTTTAAAAGGGAAACCTTTTTCTTTGGAGTAACCACCAGCTGCACTGCTGGGGATTTTATCTTGGAGACCTGTACTATTCATGTTTTATATCTGCTGTGTTGAACTCAACAGACCATTACAAGGTTCAGCTCAGGGGTTTTGGCAGTAGGTCCTGTATTTTTAACTGCCAGTGCTGAGAGGCATCTGTGTCTCCTCTAGTTTGCATCCCTTCCTGCTACAGTCATTTTAGTTAACATAACCCTCATTAAAACAACCACTAATCAACAGCTGAATAGGACTTGCCTGGATACCCTAACCATAACTTGGTTAACTTGCATAAAACAGCTGTTAAGCATCATTAAGAAAAAGCAAAAAATTGGAAGTTACTTTCAAACTCTCTCTACCCTCAGAAATCCCAGGAGAGGTCGACTGGGGAGCCCATTTCCTGCTGCAGGTCCAGATTCCCTGAGTTTGGTTCTTGAATCCATTCCAGGTGATCCCACTAATCGTGATGGATTAACTCTAGGTACCATGAAGACATGATCTCATGGCTGCTTCACATTCATCAGAGTCCACAAACAAAAGGGACAGTCCTGCCTTCATTTTTAGCTCCTTAGGGCTGTCTAAAAACCTCATCCTTCTGTTATTCCTACCCAGCCAGCCGCCCCGAGCCAAATCCTGCTCATTTTCACCAGCCACACTCTGGAAATTGCTTCAAAGCACCCACACCAGCCAGGATACTTCAGGAGCCACCAGAGGAAGCTCTTAGCAGTGTGGGGAGCCAGACCTCCTTGAAACATTTTATATGATAAAATTTGGTCTTTTGCTCTGCACTTGCACTGGACAGTACCAGCTGCCAGTTCCAGACACTGAAAGAGGAATGACAAAATCTGACAAGTGTTTCCTTGTATCCTAAGCCTCATTCTTTGGAGTACTTTGGTACTTAACTGGACTTCATTATTACTTCACTATTACTCAGAATAACAACCATAAGTCATTAAAAGAATTTCTGGTCACTTTAAACAATAGCCAATTTCTTCTCATACTGCTCTGCATTTTGATCCATGAAAACTAGCTAGTAAATACTTTGCCCATATTAGAGGTGAGCCACATTACAAATTGTCTGATGTCATGCTGAAAGCCCACAAAATCTTCTTTTCAACTGAAAACTACAAATTCCTAGAACAGCAGTATATTTTGTGCAAAGAGAAAGCAATGGAGAGGACAGGTTTGGGGGAAGGGTTATTTTAGTATTTATTTTTTATTGCTGTTTTCACTGGTCATGAGACAATAGCCAAAGGTCATACTTTGGTTACTTTGGGCTGGATATGATAAAAATGGCCTCATGATGAAAGGTTTCCTACTCTATAGCTGCTTAAATTATGTTATTGCTTGGGTATTGGCTTTTTAAAAATAACAAGGTATCACTACCAATGCTATTACTTGGAAATATTCATTGCACAGAAAACTTCAAATTAAAGTGAAGTATATGATAAATCAGAGGGAAATTCAGACAAACTTTAATGAACTTCTGGGTAAAATTAAGAATTTTAGTTATGAACTGAACTATTTTTTTATCAAAAGGGAAAAACCAGAAGGGGGAATGATACAGTGTTTTTCGAAATCTCCATTTAACTGACAATCTGAAATTCCTGGGCAAAGCAAGTTTGACATCAAGGCCACCCTTCCCCTGAGGCATTTTGAGCCTTTCTCTCTCTGACACTCTCCAGTCAGAAACTGAGCAAGAAAAAAGATTTATTCCCTGAGACATTCGCTTGCAACATAGGATGCAAAACTTCCAGATCTCCTGGGACATGGTTATTGCTTCCAAAAGCAGGCAGAGAATCCACAGAAGACTGACCAAGAGCAGCTGAAACATTTGCAGTGAACAAGATATTCTTTTGAGAAGGGAGAAATGAACCACAGTGCTGTATTTTGTATGTGTAAACAACACTACTTGAGTATGTGAAATGTGAACACTTCTCCAAGTCTTTCTCTTCCAGCAGGTTTTTGAGTAAATCTATTTTGCTTTTCTTTTGAGTAAAAGACAAAATATGCCCCTTTGTCTGTGGTTTTGTTTTTCTTTTAAAGCAGAATTATCAATTCAATTCCCAAATTACTGTTTTGGCATCAAATACATGAGATTTTTCCCTAATTGGAAACGATATTTATGTTATTGTAGGTATTATTAGTCTGCCCAACTGATTGTCAATTATTTGCATAGCCTTTCTTGCAGGTTTGCCACCAGCCTGGAGCGAGTTGTATTTGCTGTCCCAGAAATAAGCTGTGTAAATGCTAAGAATGCAGGGAAGGCCATCTGCTGAAGCACACATGATGGCTGCAGAATAGTTACACCAAAGTGTGCAAAAATACCCCAGAGCTGCAAAAAGGCAATTTCACTGCTGCTTCAGAGGTGTTTAGCCTTTTGCTTCACAGGAAGATCTCTCATCAGCATTTCCTGAATTTACACATAAGCCTTCTTTTACCTTTCAATTTATGCAGTTTGCTGTGAGCCTCAGTCTTGAGACAATAGCACCTTTTAAAGATGTAATTTTAAAGATTCAGAGAAAATGAAAGAAAGAACCATTGAGAAAAAGATAATCTTGTTGCTGTGTTTTGTAGTTTAGTTCCTGAAATCAAACTGTGTTGATTAACAAGTTAAGACTTAATTAACATATTTTGAGGGGAATAAAAGTCCAATAACAGCACTGAGTCATTGGGAGGATTATAAACAACCAATGCTAATTTTGCACCCATTCTATGACACCTAGTATTTAAACATATTTTGACTTCACGAACTCCTTTAACAAGATTAATAGGATTGATTTTTTCATATCCTTAATCTGCTCACCATTTGATTGGTTCACAGGCCAATAAATTCCTTTTCTCTGCTATTTTCCTTAAATCACTTTTGCCTTGAGATCACAAGTTTGATTTTTCTGTAAATAAATTCCATTTCCATACCAGAAACTTGAAAAAACCCCAGTACAAATGAGAAGAAAGCTTTTATCCCTTTCTTAAAAGACTGACTTTAATATATTAGGAAAATCAGAATTACCATCTGAATAAAGACAATAAATTATCTGTATTTTCAACCATTAGGCAGAAATTCATTGTTGCAAGAGATATTATAAAGAAAGGGAAAAGGACATTAATGCCTTAGAATGTGGTTGGCTTTACTCATTCCCCTGCTGCAGTGGTATCCCTGGATAAGCCATTTTACCCTTCTTGGGATGACAAGAAGGTGGCAGAGTTCATAAGATGGATGTACCAGCAGTGACTGAAGTGACTTTAATGGCAAAAATTCACTAAGCATCACGAGTTTGTACAGATAAGCAAATAGTCTGTTTGGGAAGGGTATACAGCTTTAGGGCAATTAATCTAATAAAAGGTATTGATAGCTGGAGATATTACACAAAAATAGAAAAAAAAAAGATGCATCAGGAATGAGAAACTTGGGAATTTTCTTCTCACAGTTCAAGTCTCAACTAAGGTCACACAGGATATGCTCATTCACTTGCATGGTTTCATTCTGTAATGTGTTATTTAATTTTGTGGGGAGATAAACTGAGTTATTTTGTCTCCTAGAAACATGAAGAAGTGGGTAAATTTGGTACTGCTCCACATAAAAGTAGATAAACTTATGTTCTTGCCCACACTGCTGTATTTACTAACTTAAATGACTTACAGTTTGCAGGCTGGTTTGCTCAGCCCATGAGAGACAGTGCTGGTTTCCAGACTTTTCCTACCACCACAGTCCCATTTACTTATATAAGTTTCTAGGAATTCACTTGCAGTAGTCAGAAAAGCTGTGATACTACTCCTATAGTAGATATTTTGCATAATTTTAGTTTTGCACCTTCATAAATCTGAAAACAAGATACAGTGCAAGAGCAGCTACAGCAGAACCTATCTCTGATAGATCCCATCCCCAGCGAGTCTGATAACACTTTTGAAGCACCTGGATGTCCAACATTTCAGCTACCTGCTTCAACTTCTGACTAAATTCAGTTTCATGTCATTTGGGTTTCTCATCAGCAGTTTTATCTTTTGAACTGTCAATGGCTGCCTGCTAAAGGTTCTTTCTCAGTGCACAAGCTGTTAAGCACTGAAGCATCACTGCAACACATATCTTCCTAAACCAAAAAAAACTTAGTGAGGGAAGAATTAATTTGATTTCTTTTAAGCAATGCAGAATTTGCTGTAGTAAAATGGTATCCTGGCACTTCAAAAAAGCTTAATAATTTTCCATCAGGTTTAATGTGCATTTAATTAGAAGAGAGTTGTTTTCTTACACAAATTTCAGCTCAAAATGGGAGATAAGTTATTTGCAGACAAATAAAGAGACAAGGCCACAGAAAAATCCTGGAGCATGCAGAGAAAACAAACTCAGGCAAGCATATGGGTCCTGACATGGGTGCAGAGGGGAAACATATGGCTGTGCTCGCAGAAGATATTCACTGCATTCTGACATGTTTCCAGTAGAAAAAGAAAAGCAGTTTGAAAACAGGCTGTGCATTTTGTTTCACAGAGTCACAGAGGCATCCTTCTCTGTAATGCTTAATATTAAATTATATTGCTGCAAATAAAGTGTCAATGACGAGGAAAATTCTAGAAATAGAGCACTGTGCACTTCTGTCATCTGTGTACAGAGCAGAGTAGGCCAGATGTCCACTGGCACCGAGTGACCAACTCCAGGGAAAGCAGCAGACAATTTCTGGATGGAAAACAGAAGACAGTTCTCCCCTCAATTTGACAGAAGGTGCTGTGATGAGAGGGAACATTGTTTGAACACTGCCAGAATCTCCAGCTTGCTCCCTGGACAGTTGCACTGATTGGAAACACCGATATACATGGAATATATTCAGAGAATGTTTTAAGTTTTAATGAGATTTATAGCATGTGCTGCTGTTTCAATGGCTATCCTTTTCTGAATAAACAAATAATTCTCATCAAAACGATATTTGTGCAAGTCTTACATCCTCTGGGGACTCTATTATCCAAGGTGTTATTGCAGTACCTAATGCAAATGAAACACCATCAATAAAAAAACCCATAGTTTCACTAGTATTTCAAATTGGATCTCTTTGACACTGTTTAAATCAATTTATGTTCAAGTCAGAATTCACAGGGATGTCTGTATCATCTTAGTGCTTTAATTGTAAACATTTCAGATAAATTAATTAATGGGAATTCCACAATAATCTCTCCCAGATACATTAATTTCATTTTGCAGGAGTTAGATTGGGGCACCAAGACAAATAAATATAACTAAAGCCTAGTAAAATCCATTGAAGAGGAAAGATAAGAATTCCTATTTCCCAAATTTCAGGCTAAATGTTCAATTGAATATAATTTTTATTTGGTTTTGCATCTTTCTGAATATAGGGTAGAAGATCCTTAATTAAATGCTTAAAACTCAAACTGTTTGGGTGTCACACAGTTTCTCTTCCAGCATACATTGCTTGCAATATCTTTATATTCCCTGGAAAAGACAAAGTGTGTTTGTACAAATATTTATCAGGTTACATCACGCACAAACCCAGCAATTAGAAAAACTGCAAGCTGTTCTATTTAAATATTTTAACCTCATAATAACTCATTTGTATAATTAACATTAAAAAATCGGAGCAATACTTTAGTGCTACTCTTACTGTTTCTACTACTTCATTTCAGAGAATTAATTATATCCATTATCTTACTGCCGTTATGAACCTGCCAAATGTTTCAGGAGGCAAATCAAATTTTCCTTTTTAATACTATAAAGTTATCAAGTCTCTGAAGTTGCAGCAGTAACTGCTGTTGTATAAGAGAGGTAGACAGAGCTGCTCATTTGCTCCTCAGCCATAATTTTTGGAGTGTGCTGGTGTGGAGAGCCAGGGACAGCTGTGCCCCTGTGGGAGCAAACCCAGCACACCCTTCTGGCCAGAGCAGCTCCAGCACAGCTCCTCCGGGGCACTGGGACAGGGAAGCACTGGAAAAACACTTTTCCTTCCTGCATCTGGGAAGGTTGCAATGAGTTATAACTTCGGAACTTTTATGTGAAGTCACTTCCAGATACAGCAGTTCACATTAAAAGGAGACGTGGGACCTTGGGATCATTCCTCAGTTTACAGAACTCAGTGGGAAAAATTGAGGGTGTTCATAGGACTGGCTTTATTGACCTATTTGACAGCAGACAAATTCTGACACTCTTCCCTGAAAGTTCCTGTTGAGAAGGCACTGTTATTTGAGACTTTCTGCAGGAGAGGATGATCTAGCCCAAAGTGATTATGTGCTCCTATAGGCTTCTAGGGTTTCGTTAAAAAAACAATTTTCTTATCAACTACTCTTGAATTTAGAGCACACAAACAATTTTGCAAACAATTTTGTACCTAAACTAGTAGTGATTCGGAGATATATTACTTTATTTGGAATTTGACCTACTTGCAACAAGAGAAGTTGGCCTTTTATATGGGTGAAATTTTGTTTGAGATCACAGCCCATGTGATCCACTAACCTTCACCCCTCCAGGGAAGAATTTAACTGTGGATTAGACAGCAATATGAAGCTAGTTTTACTTTTCAATTCAAATCAATGAAACTTCAGATACAATTTTAGTTTGCAAAGGAATTTGACACCATTTATGTTTTAAGACCCTGCCGTGATGTTTTTGATTAGACTCTATGCTGGTCTTTTTCATTAGAGTAGTATAAATGTAGAGTTGTTACACTTTACCCAGATTTATGAGAATGTCACAGAGCTCAACTTATTACAATTAACATTCCAATTACATTTCTAGAAGGATTTTGGAAAAGCCATTTAGAATGCTTTGACAGGAATTTGATGCACAGTTCACTTCCACAGCAAATCACACTTGGAAAGAGAGCTGGAAATTGTACATGCTTTGAATCTTGCATACTGATTTTGGCTGAGCAGTCACAATGGTTGCCTTCCAGAAAATTCAAGAACAAATTGTCAGTGTATGTTCCACCAGCTTTCTTCTCTCTAAGTGGAAAATACAACTCAGCAGACAGAAAGTGGCATGTATGTAATTGTACTCACATGCACTTCAACCACACAGCAATCTCCACTGATGGACTCTCCTTACACAGCTCATTTGCAGCCTTGATTGAAAATAATGAAGAACTAACATACACAAAATGCTTTAGATTGTTCTATACCTTACCCTTTGTGTTGGGCACTTAAATTTGATCTTCTGATTACTATCCCTAATTATGTCTCCTGAGTTCAAGAGAGTGAGGCACCCTGAACTGCAGCACTGGAGCACACTGAGCTCTGCCTTCAGCCCAGCACTGGGGCCGAGCCCCCACCTGGGCTCCAGCTGGGGAAGGAGGGGGCAGTGGGACCATTGGGGCAGGCTGTGGAGGGACAGTGGGACCTATGGCCAAGGCCAGGGTGGACAGGCTGCCTTGGGCTGGGGGTGACAGGGGCCTCACCTGTGGGGAGGGGGCTGCAGCTGACCTACAGACACAGAATCACAGACTTCTCAAGCTGGAGGAGACATTTGAGCCCAGCTGTTAACCCAGCACTGCCATGGTTTGAACACTTGCATGTTTTTGGAACAGTTGAGGCAAAAGGATTTTGGTAGAAAGCAAGCAGATTATAGCCCCAGGTAGGATGAGTGAAAAAGCAAGATAGGTTTAGACCTTGCAAGAAACCAGTGATGCAAGGAGGGAAAAGCAGCTGGAAACTGCCCTTGAACAAATAGAGGGGACAGCTTGCAAGACATGGAGGCTGGGACTTGTGACTTCTAGCAGCAGGAGAAATTCTCCCACTCTTCTGTCACATCTGGATGTACAGGGTCAGTTCAGCTCTTGGCAATTAATAGCCAAGGAAAGGGAAGAGAAAACATTTCATGAAAGGAGGCTTAAAAGTGATCACCAAGAACCCTCTCTTCACAGCTATCACTTGACCTTCCAACTCCAGCATTTTGGCAGCTCCCCCTTTACTGAGCTGTCAGTACTGAATTCCTTTCAGTTAAGAACCAAATTCTAAAAGCTCTGCATAATTTTAGGCAGTCTAATAGAATTATGCTATTGTACATAGAACACTTGAAAAATCCTCCATGCACCCAGCTACTTCCCAGTGTGAATGCTTAAAGGATTTCCCAGCTCAGCCATGACTTTCCTTCTGGTTACTGATGGTAGTACTTTTGCTGCCTGCAAAATTCAGTGTATTTGTTACCTCTTTGATATTTTCACATGTGCCTTTGATTGTTACCTCCATTACTGGCCTAGTTTTGTTTTTCCTGTTTTTCACTGAGTGTGCTTTAAAAAAAATCTTCTAATTAATATAAGGATTTTAGCAATTTTCCAGAATTCACCTTAAAGCCAATACTTAATTGGAGTCATACCAAACTACATTAGGCCTGATATACAGCATGTGCCTGACATGCATGGATGATTTCCTCCTTTGGAGTTAACTGGCATGAGTTAGTGCCACTGAAGATAATATCACCATGCCAATTTCCAATTTACAGTTCTTTAATGGGGCATAAGCTAAAAATAATATAGCCATCCACTTAGAGTGACACAAAAAACTACATGAGTGTCCAGACTGAGAATCTTATTCCATTCTGAGCTGGGATTCAGAGATCCTTAATGAACCAGGTTTTTAGAGCTTAAGTGGTTTACCTCCCCTCACCTCATGACATTGTGTATATGGATCCAAGGAATCATCTATTCCTACACATTACTGGAAAGTCTGAATGGATGTAAATATCACATGAAATAACTCACTTTGAAACCAGCATGTCTTTGAGGGGAAATGCCATTCACAGAGATTCTCTAATTGCCTTAGGGAGTGAAAAGATTACCCTGTGGATTTCCCCACTCAAAACCTTTGAGTATTTCCTATGATCTGCTGCTTCATTTATTCATGAAAAACTGAGGAATATTAAGAAAGATCAGTATCAAAATTAGTTTTAAATTAGACAACAACATAACAAGGCAGAGTTATCGACTGTATTTTTCCTCAGCCCATGGGTTTTAGCGCATGGTTAAGGAGGGCATCTCCATGACGTTGGAAGTGACTGTTTCTGAAGCACTCTCTGGTGTCCTCTAGCTTTTGTGCCAGGCCAGGATGGAACCTGGGCTTTCCCCATGACTTCTGTCCAACTTCCATCTTTGTAAAGACACAAACAGCAGTGAAGGTTTATTCCTGGCCACTCCTATCATAGTGTGAAGGAACACCTTCAGCATGCAATTCCCCCATCCTCTCGTGGCTTTATTCCCCCAGCCATTTCAGCAACTGCTGCTGGAGGTCCTGTGCCCTGGCTCTGCTCTAGGACTTGGCAAGAGGCCCCACTGAAATCAATGGCAAAATTATTCTTTCATCTGAAGCTCCATATGGCAATATCCAACTGATTGCCAAAAAGAGAAATTATTCACAGCTATTAGCAACCTTTTCTCACACCATTTTTTTTTTCAGTTGAAATGCCTCATCTTTTTTATTCTTTTAGCTCCCTATAAAACCATGATGATACCAAAGCTATAGTGAAAATGCTAAAGGTGTAACATCACATAGGTAATTATACTTTCCTTAGAAACTAAGATTCACAAATAAACATAATTTGAATGAAGCACTGAGAAATCAAGGTCTCTTTGATTAATCTATTTATATTTAGAAGTCTATGACTGATGTGTTATTTTTTGAATGTCAAAACTTTTTTATATTAAGGTGAAAATACATGCATATACAAGCAGCATTCATTATCTCTGGATAATCAGCACAGGAAGAGACCCTGAATGTCAAATTCACTGGTGAAATTAAGAGAGAAAGTTCCAAAGAGAGAGCAAAACAAATCGGATGTGACAGAGCATGACTGACACCTGATCAGGCACTGACAGGTATATATCTCAGCAGCAAACAAAAATATAGTAGAAGTGCAGCACAATGTGGAAAGAAATAGAAAGGCTTCATGTGCTGTGCTAATGAGAACAAATAAACTTTCTAATACAGAGCCCAGAGAGAAATTGGTTGAGCCATCCATTGTTCAAACAAGAGCCAGCCCTGTCTTCCTAGGAACGGCTCTGTGAGTACAACTCACCATGAATTCTGGGACTTCCCAGGAATGTTATGGGCCCCAGTCTGGATTCTACTTCTAATAACAATGCCATAGGAGACTTAGTGGAAATGCTTAGGAAAAATCTCATAGAAACTGAAGTCCACCAGTCTGTCAGTATGAAAAAGATGTCAGGAACTTATTGCTACATTTAAGATAAGCTAAGGCTGTTGCTTCTCTAGTTTAAGCCATATATTTTAATAGGTTTGTATTTTAATCATCACCATCATCATCAATCTTATGGCAATATTAACATTTGTACTCTAGTTTGTACACTTGTACGCTCTTGTAATAAAAAAACTTCTATTTGATTATAGATTTAACAATGAAGTAATAAAGTTTTATCTTTATTCACTGAAATTAATTAATTACTGTGAATGTATATTTCACAGTCCTTAAATAAGTATTGAAGAATAAAATTAGTATGTGATCAGCATTCAGTCTGTGATATTAGGTTTTTGGGGTTCTGAGTGATGGAATTTTTCACAAAGTTCTACAAAGCCATAGTGCAACAGCAAGTTTGTAGTCTTGAAAAGAAGCACGGGTAGGTATAAATAAGTTTTTCCATATGAAGAAAAGTTTAATGAAGGATCTGAGAAATGCCTGTAAATACTGTGCCATGTAACTGCAAACCTCCCAGAAGTTATAAGCTAAATCAATGTTTATTTGCTCATGTTATCTATATTGCTGGCACTGCAGTAAATAATAAGATAACAAATGAACTTACATGACCCTCTTTTTCATGTCTACAACACAGAGAAATAGACTCAAGAGAGAAAATGTACTAATCCTTTCATATTGTGACATGCACACAACAATAACCATGGGCAGAATAAAATCCAAATCCATAATGCATGCTCACATCACAGTGGAACATGGAAGAAATCCAACAGCATAAATTAACTTACTACCATGTCACTGCTTCATTATGCACTAACAAATAAAATTTTAAAAGACATAAAACAGACCAATAGTTTACCCTGTTAAAAATATAAAAACAAACCACCAAACATATATTTTTGTCTCAAGGCTCTTCTTTTTTAATGCTATACTAAAAACTGTAGGAAGAGAGGTTTTAAAACAAGTCCTCCTCACAGACAGGGGAAAAGGAACACTCGAATGAACGGGGGGGGGCAGGGAGAAGAAAGGGAAATGAATCCCAGCAGATCCTATTCCAAAACCTTTGGACAAGCATGAAGCCTCATGGATGACAAGATAAATAAAGCTGAACCCCTCTGTAACTGTTGGACATCCTTCCAAACTGAAAAGCTGTATTTGGTTTCAAACCCACCACTTTGGAGAGGATTCAGCAATACAAGACACAAGCAAAACAGTATTCAGCAATGAGAACCTTCATACCATGCAGATGTAACAAGTGATGCCATTTGACTTCCCTAAGTCAAAAGGTGACATTAAAATCTAGTACTGAAGATTTTTGTACCAGAAAGGTATCAAAGAAAGGCAGAGTAGTTTTTTTGCAGATTTTCAACTATAGATTATTTCATCTTGAAATGCAAATTGCCATATCCTTTCCATTTATGCTCACACTTGCCAAGAAATTCTTAGACTTCTCTGTATATTCTTTTCCTCTTATATATAATTGCAGTAATTTAAACAAATAAACACCAAACCAAACAAACATAAAAACCCCAACAACAACATTGAAAAAATCTCCTAGTGGATAGAGATTTGCTATGACATAGAAACAGAGGATTTCCTCTTTTCTACTTTAAATTTGATGCTACAGGATCTTGCTGTAGATTTGCCTTCTATGTTTGTAAGTACTTTAAAATGAAATTTGGTTTTGATCCATTAATGTGCATTTCTAGACCATGAGTAAAAGCCAGTCCTATCAAGTCCTTGAGTTTCCCTGTAAAAGGTATTTATAAGTCCTAATTAAAGGACTTTTTTTCTAAAATTTGCCATGTTATCAATGAAGAAAACTATAAACTTTATTCCAGTTGAAAATTTATCTTTGATCTATACAAAGCATTATTTATGTTCAATAGTCCATTCTTTCCACACCTATGTCTCCTTTTTACCTCTTCTCTCAGTCCTAAAATATTAGGAATTCATTTGCCCAAAGGAATTTTTTTCAGCTGCTTTTTCCCAAACTGTATTCCTCATGAAATTGTGGCCTACATTTCTCTCTTAGATGTGTGCACTTCCATTTCTCCATACTAAGGTATAGTTAATTCTTTAATTAAATAACTCTTTCCCAGATGGCTGAAGTCCTGTCTAGGGGATAGTTACAGCCCAACATACACAGCAGAAGCTCTTCTCCAGCAGAGGAAAAATTCTCATGTGAAAAGAAAAATCCCCCCCTGAATACAACAGGAGCACAAAGAGCTGCTCCAAATTCCACTGATTTCAGCATGAAATGGATTCAGCTCAAGAGACCTAAAGAGAACAACACAATTTCAATTCTCTGGGTACCATAAGGGAAGGGGGGGAGGGAAGTACCGCTAATGACAGTGTGGGAGTAGAGCAATTGTTTCCACAACTCTCAAATCAAAATGCACTAAATTATGTTTCAGACTGGGAAAAGCCTGAAACTGTAATGCAAAAAAGAGAGGTTTAATTTTATGTATCCAGGTCTTATCAAAACAACAGGAAGAAATTCTAAACATGAAAACTCTAATCACACTTTGGGCCCAAAAATCCCTTAAAAAAAAATCTAACTGATGGTTTTCATGGTGGAAATGATCTTTTGAGTTTATTACTATTGTGCTACAATGTTCTGTATGTACATCTTTATGTACATGATGTACATTTCTTTGTGTGAAGCTTGACAAATCCCCCAGATTACCTGCATGTGACTTAATATACCAGACAGTTTTAGAACCTGCATATTCATTTTCCCTACAAGTCTTTACCAGAACCCCTTTGTTTTGTTTGATTCCTTATACAATAAGCTGCACATACAGGAAGGCACAAGTGGTGGAAGATCAGATTTAATCAGACCTGCTATTTCCAAACCTTCTTGGCTGAGTGCTTTGGTCTAGTGCAACCTTCCTCCTTTGCCCCTTCCTTTTCCACTCTGCAGTCTAAGAAAATGTAAAAACATCCAAGAAATTATAATGCACAGCAATGCTGTTTGCCAACATTTCTTTTAGAGATGAAATAGCAATTTAAAACAATAACTGAAATTATACTGCAACAAAATGTAATTAGCTACAGCTACAGAAAGAACACAACCTCTCAAATTGTTACAGACACAGGAATATCATGATTTGGGCATAATGGGGCATGGCTGAGGCAGATCTATACATCTCTGAAACTGATTTATAACACAGTGAAAGAGATTCCAGCTCTATTTTCCCCAAAACTCTAAGAAAATCCTCCACAAATCACTTCCTAGTGTTTGCACTGTACAAATATGGGTGCCACATGTACAATCCTATTTGATTACTTCAAAAACCAAACAAGAAAAATAATTCATATATTCTTTTCCTCCCTCAATTAAAATTAAAAATATCTCCAGGGGTTTTGCTGAGATTAGGTCCACCCCTCTGACTAAATCAAATACATCTTAAGGGGCAAACAACTTCATCCTACCCACCCCCACTACATTTTTAATAATTTTTCATCCCCTGATAGGTTAACAGTGTGCATATTCTTGTAGATGATTTCCTTGTATTTTAGGGCTTTCATTCTGTTTGCACCTGAAACAACACCCACAGTAACCCCACTGACTGAGCACAGGACAGTTCCTACTACTGCTTGTTCTCCAGTCCCTGCCATACCCAAACTCTGTTAAAGGGGGAGATTCTAACAGGTTCTTGACATTTCTGTGGAAGACAGTGTTTTTTCCTCAGGGTGAGTATATCAGTAGGAATGGAAGAGCTAAATGCCAAGGTGCCACACAACGAGAGCAGTATGTTTCCAGAAGAGGCAGAGAAGCCACGCATTCCTCCACTCCACTTCTGCCCAAACACCATTTCCCAGCATTAGCAAATCAGCCCCTGTGCACCAGCCTGTCTGTGAAACAGAGATAAAGCTTCTAATTGTACACAGGTGTTCAAAGAAATCCAGCTTCTGTGCTCAATCCATTCCTTGTGGAACTTTACTGAGTTCTAGGATGAGATGTGGCCAATTGCTTGCTGATCACGACTGGAAATGCAAAGGGCTGCCATACTTAAGCCCTATTCCCCAAAGTGACAGCAATTCTCACTTGTTCAGAACAATTCCTGGTAGGCAGAGGTATCTAAGAAATAACTATGAGTGCTATGTGGAAAATAAGGAAGTCCTTGTTAGGGCTCTTCTTAGAGGTAAAGGTGAAGTAATTCAAATATACAGC
Source organism: Notiomystis cincta (assembly GCA_013398075.1). Lineage (NCBI taxonomy): Eukaryota > Metazoa > Chordata > Aves > Passeriformes > Notiomystidae > Notiomystis > Notiomystis cincta. Next base: position 10,068 of record VZRX01022415.1, on the reverse strand, counting down.
CATCCATTCATAACAAAAAATATTTTCTCCCTCAGTGAGGATGAAAATTGGATTCAATAGCAAAGCAATTTAAAGTGAATTTCCCACTCTGCAAAGTTTATATGCCATGCAACAGATTATCTTCTGTCTGCAGGTACAACAATTAAATCCACTGAATAAAATTAAACTATGGCGGGGTATGCAGATGAGTTCTGTTGCTTTCTCCACCAATATATTTAATGAGGAATTTTGTCCAGTGTTGTGAGAACAAAGGACATTTTTACATTAATTCTTGTCAGCCTTTTTATTTGACAGACTTTTCTTCATCACTCTGGGGATTTATAGGATTTATTATAATGAATAAAAGAACTGAGTTATTAAGCCTGATATCCAAACCAAGCAGTGACCACTGAAGAAATTATTTACTCTGTAATATCAAGGAAATAATTTATTCCTTCAAGCATAAATATGGTTTTGTACATTTAAAAATATTTTTTTCAATGCAATCATCAATTACTAAGGGAGCTAGAATTTAAGAGTTAAAAAAAAATAAATTAGAGAGATTATTTAAATAGATGTGGAAATAATAAGAGGCCTTTGCTTTCTTCACACTGAAAAAAAAAACCTGAAGGAAAACTCTAAAGACACTTTAAAAACTGCAGTTAAGAAATAAGCTACAAGAATTATCTTTCTTTTTCAAAATTTTCCTCTTCTCTTAAGAGAGCTAGCTTATGGAACCAGGCATTAAGATATGTTAAGCCCCCAAAATCCAGGAAAAAAAAAAATCAGGCAAAATATCCTGTGAAGGACTGCAGTCCTACAATTTATTTCAATTAGATTTCTAATTTTGATAGCGAGCTACTCTCTATCAATGTGGTGAAAGATTATTCTGGCATTCCACAGCACCTAAATACTGTGTTTCAAATTAAAATGAAGTGTGAAACCTACTGTTCCACATCCCTCATTTCTCCTCCTGATAGCTGATCCAGCTGTCTTATCTGATTTAGGTCCTCTTCTGCAAATCCCCCTCTGATTTGAATCTAAAATGGAACACTCAAGGAAAGAATAACAACAACAGCACAATACCAGGAGCTTTCATTCAACATCTACATTGAAAAAATTATTTCTACACACGGAGTCATTTGAATTTAAGATTTCACTAAAAAGGTGATTTCTTGAATTTTAATAAAACATAGCACAATTTGCCTTTAACATATGCCTTACATATAAATTCAGAAATACTGACAAACCACTTTGGAAGTCTGGGGATCTCAGTAGAGGTTTGTTTTTTTTTTTTTTTTTTTATTTCTAGCCTTTTCATCACAAAATTCCTAGACTGGATGATTGCAAGATGCAAACAACTGCCTGTTTTCTATTCTCTTGAAATAAATTAAAGCAAATGATTCAGGAACAAAAGAAAGGAGAAATGTGTCATTNTGGAAGTCTGGGGATCTCAAGAGAGGTTTTTTTTTTTTTTTTTTTTTTATTTCTAGCCTTTTCATCACAAAATTCCTAGACTGGATGATTGCAAGATGCAAACAACTGCCTGTTTTCTATTCTCTTGAAATAAATTAAAGCAAATGATTCAGGAACAAAAGAAAGGAGAAATGTGTCATTCTTGCTGTCGTGAAACATCCAACTACTCATTCTTTTTGCACAGACACACAGGGCCCTGACTGTGGTGATGTATTTTGCCTCCACTTGTGGCAAGCTGCAGGAGATGTGGCTGGTTACAGCTCTGCAACACCTGGAGCCTCAGGGTGGGGATGGCTGGGGATGAAGTACTTCTAGGAAGCAGCAAGGAGCCAGGTTAGGATGGGGATAACAGCACAGGGATTGTTCAATCAGAAGGTCAGAGGCACACGAACGATGCTGAAGGCAGCAGGACACACAGACACAAAATCATCTGTGACTCTCTGTATAGAACTGTGCTATGAGGCCTCTGAACCCTCATCATACTTCTTGCTAAATACAGCAGGAAAACTCCCTCTTGGGAAGACAATGGAGATTACTTCAGAAACCTGAGCAGAAATGCAGTAAGTATGTAAAATATTTCTGCTCCACAGCTGCTTGGGCACAAAGCTGACAAATGAAGTGTAACTGATACAAAGTTCCAGTTTGAAGAATGACAAAATTATTTTCTTTGCCCAAGACATATCAGCCTTTTACCCAGGTAGCTCTGTTCTCACAGGAGGTTCCTTTTCAGAGGGGCACCCTTTCCTACTCAGTAGCACAGGTGACGTGGCTGATGACATCAAACAAACTCAGCAGAGAACTTTCAACCTAGAATGCTTTTGTACTCTATCAGAACTCTTGGCAGGCAATCCCTGAATCAGGCAGTAATTTGCAAAAGAGAAAGGGGTGCAGTGTTTGCTAAATAAGTGTTTGACAATGACTAAACCAGACAGCATGCCTGGAATGAGTTCATATGATGGATTCTGGTATCCAGGGAGCGATGAAGTCTGCTAACAATATTTAACATTTCTCGCAAAATGTTTAAACTTTTTTTTCAAAAATTGTGTTTATTTGCAATTTATAGACAAATTTCACCCAAGCACATAAAACTCACATGAAAACATTAAAAGGTCATTTGATTGAAATCAATTAAATTCCTACAATTTAACATCAATATCTACCATGCATCCAGTGCCAACTAATATGGTGATCTGTAGGGGATCTTTGTTTCCCCAGTGAATAGGCACTAATTAAATTACTTCAACCACATTCACACTGTAAATGTTCAACTTTAAGAGCTACAGCCAATTGTCTCAGGATTAGTTGGGCAGACTCCCCCTGGAAAACCCTGAAATCTCAGTAATTGTGCAGTCTCCTTTCTTCTGCTTGCATTAAAAAATTCTATCAGACTTTAAAGTTCATGTGCCACTTCATCCATTTTCAGCTGGTGCAAAGGTCCATCATTAAAGAATGGCAGAGAAACTCCTAAGGTATTCTAATCTGTTTCCAGGGTTATACCTGCCCATGGATTGCCTCACTTTGTAGCATGACCCTTTTCCTTTCTTACTTAGCCCTTGGTGGATCTGAATACAAATTCAAAGTTATTTCCTTCTCCTTCTTCTTGTAGATGGACAGAAATATCAATGGATTTCAGCTGTCTTTTGAATTTACATTGATGAGTAAAATAGAACTTTTAAAAAAAACCCCAACAACAAAAAGAAACCCAACCGCAAAGTGAACAAAAGCAAAATATGAAGGCTGCCAGCCTTTATTTGGAACTCTGAAGCACTTTGCTATGAAAATTGGAAATTACACCCTTTGTGCATCTGGTCCAGAGTTCTCTTTCTGGTTATAGAAAAGGAAATAATGAACGAGCCTGGAAAGAGTGAAGGCTTAAAGGACATTGCACAGGAATTGGTAAAGATTTCTTTACAACTAATTTTTCAATTCTCTTTGAGCCTGCAAAATTTGTTCAGCAAATGGCAAAGCCACAGTTTGGAAAGCACTTAGTGGAGAAAATTCCTGGACTATTACATCATTTTTTCAACTTTGACTCAGTAAGCAAAGCACCTATGAAGTTCTATACATCTGTTAATAAGGGCACACTCGAGGGAGAAGAGAGGAACTGTCCAGTGTCTAAAAAATCCCCACAGGAATTCTGCCTGGGTAAGCAAAAATCACCTCTGAATTCTTTGAAATGTAAATTCTATTCATGTTACTCAAAAATGCTTTTTTAGTAAAGTAAGCTTCATCTAAAAAAAAAGTAAGCCAAACTGCTACATAGAATGCAATGTTGCAAAGTTCATTCCCACTGCACTCTTCCCAATCACATATTAAATTCTTTTCCAAACTACTTGTCATATTAAAGATTTTTCTCTTTAAAAAAATAGATTTTTAACACACAATATTTTACCTGTTGAATAAATATTTTATCAGTTTGACAGTGTCAGTGATACTTGTATATAATTATATTGTATAAAAATGCATTTCTTTGGCACACTATACAACTTTCAATATGTCAGAGACTGCAGAGAAAATGTAGCAGACATTATTCAATTAGTTGCATTCAAATAAATCTTTGAAGAGCAAACATGAAAATATGGAACTTCTTAGTCCTTTACTTTCCAGAGGAACTATAACAGATAGAGTATCATTTTCTACTTATTATGAAAAGTAGAAAACTAAGCACTACCAAGACCTTTGCAATACAGATGGTAAAACAAAACCTTTTACCATATATCCATAAAATTTAGCAGCAGACAGAAGAAAAGTTATTACTTTGCTCATGTACTCTCAGCACTAGACCAGATTCAACTATATTTTTTATTTATTTTTAATATTGTCCTTGGCTGATCAACCATCATTCTTACTTACAGCATTTATTTAACCCTAATTCTGGCATATTTTTAATAGATGGGTGAAATAAATACCCCTAGTTTGACACTACTACTGCCTGTAGGAGCCAAACGTAGCACTGAAGTTACTTAGGAATATATTGCCTGATCCTGCAGCTATGGAAGTTAATAGCAAGGTTCCCAGTGGATTTTCACAGAGACAGGATTTTACTCCAGAGTTCCTGGCAGGTCATCAAACTGCTTGAATTAACAGGCCTGTTCTCCTAGGGGAGCTCCCTGAGGGTTTGGAGCTCATTCTGTGAGCTGTGTGCATGCAATTGCTCTTTGGGCAGTGTAAAGCTGGCCATGCAAACTCCAGGAGCAAACTCTACTGGAACAGAGGGTGATTCCACCTGCACCCAAAAGCAGCTTCTGTCATCAAACTCTACTGGAACAGAGGGTGATTCCACCTGCACCCAAAAGCAGCTTCTGTCATCCAACTTTACTGGAACAGAGGGTGATTGCATCTGCACCCAAAAGCAGCTTCTGTCATCACACATGCACAAAGGCTCTGTGCTACAATACTGTGATAATTACTTGTAACCAGTGTGAAGTATTTGTAACCAGTGTGGAAAATTACTCCATCTAAATGCAGAAAATATTAAATACTAATTTGTCTCTCGAAAGTTGGGCTTATCCACTCGTTGTGGCTGAAATCAAAAAGTAAAAAATTCCATATATTCATCCTCTCAGATCAGTACAGTGTTTCCCAGTGCAATTCCCAACACTAAACAGCTCTGTTCTCAAGGGGATGCCCATCTCAACATAAACACTGTAGATCACCGCTGTAGCACGTCACTGCAATCTACATGCACAACACAGATGTGCTAACAGAAAAGCCACAGCCTTTTTCCTCCCTTTCCCCACAACATCCACAGTGGAATTCATAATCCAGTTCTTACCACACATATAAATTATTGCACTTTCAAAGGAGTAGGACCTATTAGTGGCAACACATCTGCCCCAGAGATTTCACTTCTGTGGATATTTGCAGTAAAATAACAATTTTTTTCAATTTTAAGGTAGAACAGCAACATTAGAGAAGTGCACAAAAATAAATAGAAGGTGCACAAGGCTGCCAGTGCTGAGGTGGTGTTTATGAGTGCCATTGCATGCTCCCCCCTCATGACTACTGACTGCACATGCTTGTACAAGGGCTGCTGGGACAGATGAAGAGAAGCAGAATTCAGAATTTTATTCTCTTTAGTAAGATCTGTACAGTTTTAGCAACAATGGTTCTTGTGTGAGAACTGGAGAAAGTGAAAAGGCAGGTTTTGTTCTAATTCTAACTCTGCCAAAACAAGGTACTAATATAAGGAATGTGACCTTTATTAAATTACAGCAGTTATATGTTATATATTTGCACAGTATAGTAAAATGCCAAATACCACCATCATCCACTTAGTACACATGCCCCTGGAAAGACTAGATGGCTACTGGGCCTCATTCTTCATGCCACTGTGGAAGAAAATAGCTGAAAAAAGTCAAAAGTGCTGCAGGATTTTATAGTAAAATTTTTATAATTTTTCTATTAATAAATCATAAGAGCATAATATCTTAAAAGGTGTGTCACCCTGTACTTCCAGGTGGGTTAGAGCAAAATTAGTACTCCTTAATCAGCTGGGCCTCTGCTCTTTAGCCTAGTTTATAAAAGGCCCTTTTCAGTAGATGTCAAAAGATTTAAGGCAGTAAAATTCCTCTTTAAAATATGACAGAAAAAAATCAACTTTATAATTGCAGCCTCAACAAGGGTAATTATTCCTCTTTTCATAGTAAGAGAATTCCTGTTTCCTAGGAATACTGTGTTTAATACCAGTCATACTACCCATAGCTACCTGACATACTTTCAGCTAAGTCATTTCACTTGTAAACTTTACCCAGCTGTTCCACAGCCAAGAGTTGATTTAAGGTCAAACCTTGAAATGGAGGAGGTTTACATTTGCTTACTCAGGGTCCTGAGGAGAAGAAACTGCCTTGTCTTCATCTATGATCAGAATCAGTTCAAGTAATGAGGTGTTTATAAGAGAAGGACTGCACTAATATTCTTTGGCCCCATTTCCTCCCAGCTTTGCCTGTCTCTGTTTTTTTTCCCTGCAGAGCTGACTTGCTGGTGCTCCTTTGCCTGCTACAAGCCCACACACATGATAATTCAAGGATCTCTGCCATATGCAGCTTTAGCACTCTCTGTACAAATTCTAGCCACGAGGCCTAGAAAAGTTGCTCCTTGGCTATTCACACCTGACACTGAGGAAAAAAAAAAACAAAAAAAAAAGCCCCAGACCTTGTTTTGGATGGAAGGCAAGGATATGAGTTTACAGAGAGGAGCAGACAACTCTTGCCAGTGCATATGGTTAAAAGTCAGAGAGGTTCCTACTAAAGTCAGCGTGGTTCAGGGTGACAGCAAATTTCTGCCAGTGCAGGGCAGACAGGACAGATTGACACCACATTTTGTGTGCTGTTTCTGCCAAAGCACAGGAATTTACAGTTTATTTGAAAGTAGCAAGCACCAATACTGAATGTATGCACACTTTGAGCATAACTCCAACATTAATTCAGTGTTTCTCAGCCTGATGATAAATCGCCTTTAAGGCAGATGTGACAATCAGAGGCATGTCTAAGTATTATATTATATTATAAATATAGCTGAGTGGTCTCTAACTTGCTTTAATTCCTGAATTAAACAATGCATGTGTTTGAAACCAAAGCTGTGAACCACTTCACAGCCTAAAGGTGAAAAAAATTAGTAAGCTCATTTCTGATGCCACAATTATCTGTACAGAGCTTAGTTTAAAACTTGTTTAATTCCATCTACTTCAGTAGGGTCGAGTTCAGCTTCTTCCAGGCAGATTGCAACAACCAAGGCTCCTCACCCCATCGCCCCCAACCCAAAGGAGAGATGTACATAAATCCACTGACTTCTCACCCACCAGGAAACACTTCTGAGATGAAGGGTTTTATCTCATAAAGAAAAAGGCACATTATTAAATAATCTCTTGGAATAGTTGTGTTTAAGAACAGTAAGAAAAACATACAGGCATTACAGATGAAAACCATTATTCCCATGAACAATACGAGGGAAAATGCAACAAATGCTGCACAAGGTGTAATAAACAGACTTCATATTAGCTCAACATTCTCTTTTTGATAAGGTAGCTGATTACAAGGCAGACATTATGAATCTGAATTTTAGTAATGATTTTTACAGGATTGCACACAAATATTAGTCATGGTGGAGGAGGAGTAGCTTTAAAGAGCTACAGATAGTGTTATTTAACAAAAATATTATAATGGGTAGGGCTAAAAAAATTCAGATTGCAAGGAGGTTATCAGTTCTTGAAGAACTGATACGAAGGTTGATATTTCACTTTGACATTAACTAACATGAAGCAAGAATATTTTAATGACAGCCATTTTTGACATGAAATGTGGCATTTTAAAAACAAATATGGATTAGGATTTTACAAAGACAGTCTGACTGGCCTCTGGAAGAGAAAATACAGAAATGGGATTAATATGAAGGGACTAATTTCTGTTATTAAGTGTGAAGCTCTTTTGAGGATGATGGGGGAGGTAAAGCTCACATGGGCTAATTGATAGGGAGTCAAATACAAGTTTGAATAAAAGAAGACAATAGAGGCTGAGAAAGTCTCCAGCATGAGTCAAAGTGCACCTGCACTATTGCAAGAAATATATGTCCAAGAGACAAGGACTCAGATAAGAGAACAGAAGAGCTTAACCTACTTTGAACAGTAAACAAAAGATGTCAGAGGAGATGGAATTTCTGCCTGTAAATAAATCAGATGGGTAAACTCTGGGGGAGGCAGAACTGGAGAGCACTATTTTATGGTTATTGCCAACCTAATGAAGAGACAAACAATGGGGTAAAAACATTATAATGCTCAGTTTGGTGTTTAAGAAAAGGATATCATTGAACAGCCACAGAAGACACTCCAGTGTTTCCAGATGCATCAAGCAAGGGAAAAACCTAATATTTAATTAAGTATTATTATTTAGTGAATCCTGCATGTACAAATTAGCTATCAATCTTCAAAGGTATCTAGTAAATATTAATCCTGCCATAAATCTGCCCAGCCTAAAACTCTTGTGTAAAAAAACTACATGGAATATTTCTAACCTCGAGGGGGTATGAGATGAGGGTTTGTGCACAACAATGTTCTGAGTACTAGTTAAATTTATTTTCAGGTTATTGAAAGTAGAGCCCAGAAAAATCACAACAATGCCATCTAAGTATAAATTGTAGTTTCTTATTACATACTCCATGAAGTTTTACTGCTCTTTGTCACAAATAAAGTGCTCAGGCAATACAGATTTCAACCAGCAAGAAAATTTATAAACATTTTCTTTTCTTATTTTCTTGTCAAAAAAAAGAGGCAATTAAAAAGCATGTTCATAATGTTTCAAATACTCTGGTTGCCTCTGAATTGCTTCATCTGGTGTTTATGCAACAAGAACAAGAAAAAAAATCTGATAAACCCCAAATCCAAATAATCATCCTTCCCAACTATACCCAAGTGTTTTAGTTCTAGGCATACATTGATAACACTGAACCAATCTCTTTCTGGGAGATGACAAAGTACAAAAATCATCTTGACACCAGGGGAAGGTGGAATTTTTAAAAGGAATAAATGCTTATATCTGATGCAGTAAATTTTTCCTCAAGAGACTAAAGATTATTCTGTTCTATGATACTGTTTGGATGGAAGCTGGGGCACTAGATAATCACTAGTTGTAAAAAGATGAAAAAATGTTTTTATGTAAAGCATGCAGATAATCCCAAAATTTCAGTGATGGTTAAAGGTAGTTGTATATGTTTTATCCACAACAAAACAAACAGATAAAGGATAAACTAAGGTAATTAATTATATTAAGCTGTATTAAATTGAAATTCTGAGGGGAAAATGTAAACAAACTCCTCCAAATTATTGTCTTTTTAGATTGCTATCTATATTTATTTACCCTACAGCAACATTTCATCTTATATATATAATCTAAATCATTAAGACCTTGTATAAAAAACAGTCAAAACCCTCAATATCTGTAGTAACCTATAGGGAAAACAGAGAAAAATTCAGATCCCTTCAACAAAAATCTTTGACCTCTACACTGTTTCACGAAAGAGCTGATTTAGAGAATGACAAGTTGAGAAGACAAACCATATTTAGATGCCAGTATATTTTTCCTTCAAGAACTGGTGTTGACCTACTGCTACTTGCATTTAGCCATTGGTGGCATTTGGTTTCAGGGCAATATATAAGCAACTGCAAGTTTGGTTCTATCTGTTAATCTATAATAAACAACAAGAACTGCCTGATCTGAAATTGTGTCTAAGATAAGTGATGGAAGACAGAAGTAGTTATGTTTTCTTTTTTTTTTTCCCCCTTCCCACCCCTAACCAGAACTCCTCTGCTCTTCCCTGGCAACGGGCAAATCAGAAAATATTTCAGATCTACAAAATTTTACAGGATCACAACTTTCTTCCTGCTACCTATAAATTTATCTTGATCCAAGAAAGTTATCCAGCCTTCAGCCCTAAAAGAAATTGGATCTGACTGTAATATTTAAGGATAAGATATTTATTTAGATAGTCAGTTTTGGGACTAAAAAGTATTTATTCTGAGAGCAATTCACTACTAGTTCTTGTCTTGACTGGCATGCTAAGCCTCTGAGGAACACCAGCAGTGCCTCAGAGGGGCACCCCACACATGGGCAGGTGTTGCTG
>VZRX01022414.1:35996-50410 GCA_013398075.1 Notiomystis cincta | reverse complement strand
ACCCCCACTCTCTCCTCATCTGACAGATGTTCCAGCCCCATGATCACCTTTGGAACTTGCTTGGTGTCTGATGAAGGAAACCTTGGACTTGGAATGTTTTGGGTTGCATTCAGGGAAGCTCCCACAGAAGTGTCTCCCGTGGGAGGGACCCCACGGGCTCCCAGGGAAGGGCTCCTCCTCTCCCAGGGGAGCAGCAGAAAATCTCAGGGATGGACTGACCAAACCCCCCCTGCCCCGTGGGAAGGAGGGAGGGGCTGGGGGGAAAATGTGTTTTAAAGGTTTATTTTACTTCTCATTATCCCCCTGTGGTTGTGTCAGTAATAAATTCACTTTGCAACTTTAAATTGAGCCTCTTTTGCCCTTGCAGTGTTTCCCCCACTCCTTCTCTCACTCATCAAACATTTGTTAATTTTATTTTCCCTCTCCCTCCCCTGCCCAGCTGTGCCAGGGGAGGTGAGTGAGTGACTCTGGTGGTGCCTGGAGTTTGGGCCAGAGTCAAACCACGACACCACTCAACTCAGATCCCAAAGAATTCAGTCTTTGAGGATCCCACTTAAATTCAGACCCAGGACAACTGATACTTAAAGATTTATTTAAAAACACTCAAAAAACTGCTGAAAAAACTGCCTTTAGTCAATTAGATACTTGCAAAATTTCTACCCAACTTGTAATAAATTCTTGGTTAACCTGTCATGGTTATAAAGAGTGAATTTAGTCAAAATACCAAATTTCCCCTATGAAACCAATAATTAGAGCTGGTGATGTGTTTTATAATCACTTTGAATTACCAGAGTAATTTCACCCTTTCCATTAAAAAAAATAAATGCAGAATTGGGGTTTATTTTCCTCAAAGTTTATCTGGGTTTATCTCCCTTGGAGGAACCAAATGCCCTAAAGATGGCCTGGATTGCTCCTCCAATTATGGCTGCTTTCCTAACTAATAGTTTTTAGATATTCTCTTTTAATGCTTTTTATACCTCTTGAAAATGCCAGCAATATTGCTGATAAATCACTGTCCTTTCCTTTAGCTCTCCTGGATTAATCTAAATTCACTTTAATTACCATTCTGTTTGGAGCAAGGGCCTTTAATCCTGCCTGGGTTTGGGGTGGGGTTTAGTTCAGGGCACTTTGTTAAAGAGCTGGGGTTAAAGTTGGGTTCATTAAATGGGAAGGAGATGCTGGGAAGGGGATTTATCTACTGGGGGAAATTCCAGCTTGCCTTGAGGAGCTTTATTCTTTATCCAGGTTCATTTCTGGATGGGTTTCTTTGGATATTTCCTTTGGATATTTTCTCCTTCTCACTGCTGCTGGCTTTGACCACAAAGCTTTGAAACAACTGGGTGTGAATCCATGGTGGTGGCAACTCCTCCAGGCACTCCTGGAGGTGTGGCAGTGAATTTCTACTCAAAGAACATCCCTTCCACTGGGAATCAGCGTTGGGTGGTGGGAAGGACCAAGGGTGCTCTTTGCAGGACTCAGCAATGTTTGGTGTTAATGACCCCGGGGGTTCCTGGCCAGCTGTGATTTATGGAAGGATTCCAAGCTCCATCCCTGCCTAAAGGGCTCCTCAGCCCCCTGGGTACCCATTGGAGTATAAATGGTGTTTTTTAGCCATCCTGTGCCAGGACAAACACAGCCAGCTGTGCTGAACAGGACAAAAATCCTGATTTATATCCCTGGGGGAGCCCAAACCAGCCCAGAGGTGAGAGCAGAGGTGAGAGCAGAGGTGAGAGCAGAGGTGCAGTTCACTCCGAAGGAATCAGCCCCTCCTTGTGCTCAACACCGAGGGGAAAAGGCCTCTGTGTGCTCCACTTTTCTCTGCTGACGTTTTGAGGTGAGTAAATTCACGGTGCTGCAGGGAAATATTGCCCAGCAAAGCTCCCAGCCCAGCACAGAGCAGGAGGTTCTCCCAAAGCCAGCGAGGGCACCACGACTCCACTCCAGCAGAATTCCTCTCTCACCTATAAATCACTTTTTTCCTCTGCATGGAGCACTTCTTTAAATGCTGAGTATCTTCTTTTTATTATCTGGCACAGCAACAGGCAAAAATATCAACCCTGACACTTAGAACAGCCCTGGGGGTTTGATGCAGGTGTGTCACCAGCTCACAAACAGTAATTTGCTTTCTGTAGCAAATTTTTCTGAGCTATTGATGATCATTCAGGAGGCTGATGTGATATTTCTAGTGAGTTTAATTTTTTTTTAAAGGAAAAGGATTGTGGTGACTCACTCATTTTGTACTTGAACCCATCTCAAGAAGAAAACCACCTTCCAACCAACCTAATTAATTTATCTTGGGCTGCTTGGTGGTGTTGTTATTTTAATTTTTCCTTTCTTTGAAGGTGATGTGAATGATTCAAGGTTTGGTTTTCAAAGCATTCCTTATTTCCCAGAAATATTTAAAATAGTAATTAGGGTTGGTTATGGAATTTTGGAGTGGTGTGGGTTGGAAGGAACTTTAAACCCATCTCGTTCCACCAGCCCAGGGTGTTATTTGTTATTGTGTTAAAAGTCATTTTTAATAATGTTATTGTATTAAAAGTCATTTTCAGGGTCACAAAGTGAGAGAATGAATGAGCTGGAAATAAAACCCAGGAGTTTTTGTGCTCATAAACACCCTGCCCTCCGTGGTCACCTTGTGCAGGGATTCAGTGAATTCACTGGGAATGCACAGGGAGGTTAAAAACCCCTGGTGAAAGTCGGGATGAAAACATGATTGGTGTTGAGCTGGTCCCTCTGAGCACCTGCACAGCCCCTCACCCAGGTGTGGGCAGAAATCTGCCCCCCTTCCCCCTGCCCCTGGTGCTGCCCAGGAGGGGGTGGGTTCAGGGCTGCTCCTTCCCTTGCTGACATTGGCAGAAGTCCCCAACCCACTCAGCTTTTCAGTGCATCCCATAAAATGCAAAATGTGTTTGATGAGGAGCCACTTACCCCATCCTTCACAGAGTTATGAGCTTGGCCAGCAGCTTCCTTGATGAAAGAATAAAGCAGATTTTTTAATTTATTTAATTTTTTTTGCCTTCCACCTTTCAAAATGGGCAGAATAAAAATTTTAATTACTTGTTTGTCCATAAATAATTCCGAGGCTCTCTAGGTCGTGCTCGTACACGTGCACACATGAGAGAGATGAGGATCTCGTGCCAGGAAATGGCTTCAGACTCTCACAGGTTGTAAATTTTCCAGGGATTTATGGCCAGTAGTAGCAACACCCAGGCACAGAGAAATTGTGTGTCAAGGTGATCAGCAAAGGGCAGCAGGAAGAGGCTTTTCCCTCCTGGGAAGGCACTGGGTGCTTCTCTCTCTTTCTAGGGAGCTTTTCCTACAAAGAGAAAAAACTTATGGACAAAAATAATAGAAATTACTTTGTGGATTGAAATAAAAAATACCTTATGGACAGAAATAAAAATTATCTTATGGACAGAAATAAAAAATACCTCGTGGACAGAAATAATAAAAGTTATCTTGTGGATTAAAATAAAAAATACCTTGTGGACAGAAATAAAAATTACCTTGTGGAGAGAAATAATAAAAATTACCTTGTGGATTAGAATAAAAAATACCTTTTGGATTGAAATAAAAATTATAATATAACCTCATTTGCCTAAAGAGCTGCTCACTTGTCAGAGCCCTCCTTCATCCTGCAGCCATTCCTCATCCTCCTCATCCTCCTGTGCTCCTCAATCTCTCAGAAATTCCTTCTTTCCTGAGGTTTTGTTGCATTTTTAGGGCTATCCTGGACTCTGAATTTCTGTTTCTATCCCTGCCACCTCTCCTTGGAGCTGAAATGATGGGGAATTCTTGCCATGAGATTTGTGGGGTGCAGGAAATGCTGGGATTCCTTAGGAATGTCTGCCCAGCCCTTCCCTTGTCCCAGAATATTCCTCAATAATTACATTTATCCAGAAGATCTGGAAGTGTCCCAGGCCAGGTTGGAGCAAACTGGGATGGTGGGAGGTGTCCAAGGACTGGATGTTCTTTAAGGTCCCTTCCCACCCAAACCATTCCAGGATTATTTACAAGATAAAATGTGAAGGAATTTGTGAAATCAGCCGATTCTTGAATAAAAATATTGAGTTTTGAACACAAATATTGAGTTTTGAACATACAAATATTGAGTTTTGAACACACAAATATCAACAATGGGACATTTGAGGGAGCATTTCCTGTTAAATGGTTTAAATTTAACATTAAATGAAAATTTTGTTCAGCTGCAAAGGAGAGATTCTCTTTTATCACCACTCTCCCATCAGGAAAAACACAATGGGAATTTTTTTTCCCCCATCAGGAGGGTGCAGAAGGTCCTTGGGATTCCCCCCTAAATGGATTTCACACAGCTCAACAGGCAGTGATTGGAAATGTCAGAGTGATCAGGCAAGCACAGCCTGGAGAGGACTTCCAGATTTATTCCAAGCTGCTAAAACGCTGTTTTTAACCCAAAAATGTGATGTTTGTTTCTCCAGGGGTGCAGAATTTTGGGGGGGGATGTCCCAACTCACCTTGCCCTGTTTTTATTCTGCATTCCCAGCAGTTTCTGAGGAACCCAGCTGTGAAATTCATTTTGGGTAGGAAAATGCCTCAGTGTAGCTGCAGTTTGGTGTTCGGGCAATGTGCTGAGCTCATAATATTGGGAGGGGCCATTTTACCTGGAAAATGTCATTTTCTGACCCAGTCAGCAGCTCCCAGCCCCAAACCTGTTACTGATGGCTCAGCAGGATTTGTTCTGTTAGGAGCAGGTTGAGCCCAGCCCAATTTTGGGGTGATTGGAGGCCAAATGAAACCCCTGATCCTGAACCTGGAGCTTCCAGGTGCTTTAGAAAATGTTGGACATCAAATTCCTCCCACAGCCAACAAAAAAGTGACCCCAGCACCACCACAAGGTGGTTCACACTGATACAGAATCACTTTAAAAACAAAAAAGAATAAAAGCTTTATTGAATATCACGTGAAACCAGCAGCTTTACACAAAATAAAGATATTACAACTGTTTCTTGCACCCAGCTGGGGGTTTTATGATGCTGTCTCCTGGCAGATGCACCAGTTTAAATATAATTTTGAAATAGGAAGTTCTTGGCCCTGCTGATGCTCTTGTTTGCTTTTTTTTTTTTGGATATTTTTCTTTTTAAGTAAGGTTTGCTAAGAAGAAAGCTCCCTCTTATTTTGGTTTATGATGCTTTGCCCTTTCTCACAGTGCCTGTTTCAGGCTGGAGGCTCTGCAGCAGCACAGCTGATGGAGGAGCTGAGGCATGAAGGAGTTATCAATATTAAAAATACCCTTCAGTGCCATCAGTGCCTTTCTGTTCAAGGAAAAAACCTTCATTATTTGCTAAACTGGCCAGACCCTGCAATCCTCCCTCCACCTGCCTCTCTGCTGCCAGGCTGCCTTGACTGAGGATTATTTTTCTTTTCTTATTTTCTGTGCTGAGCTGAATGAGAGGGGATCTGCCATAAGGAAAAAGATACCTGGAGTCAGGTCCAGAAAACAAAGTGGGCTCTGGGGTGTGGCAGACCCCATTAAAGTTGGATTAAATGTCCAATTAAAGTCATTTAACGTGGTAAAATATCTCCTCTGCCTTTGGAGCTGTCTTGCCCCAGCAAGGAGTGAAATCTGCCTGAGGGGCAGAGCCAGGGATGTGAGAGAGCTTGGAATGGATCATTACTGCCTAAGTAAGCATAAAAAATCCATGTATTTCCCCTCAGTTCTGCTTTGGGAAAATAAAACCTGCCTGTTTCCCCCTGTTTATTGCTGTGGCAATCACTGAGTACAAAGTCACTCATAAAAGAGTTAAAGCCTGAGTGCTGCTATGGGATTAAACTCATGTGGAAATTATTCACAAAGGACCATTTCTGCAGCCCTGGGACAGCTTTGCTGACCAAACTTCGCTGCTTTATCACCCACCAGGATGGGGATTTGGAGATATTTCCTGCATTTTCCTTTCCAAAAAGTTTGTGGGGCAGTGCCAGGCTGTGAGGGGGTGAGGGATGGGCCTTCCCAGTGGCCTTTCCTGAGGGGTGGAAGTGATGCTCTCACCACCCCAGAGGAAGAACAGGTTCCATTGATGTGATTTTCCCACAGAAGGAGGGAGCTGGGAAGTGCTGGAAGTTTAGAGCTGGGAAGGTGAGCCAGTGGAAAAGAGCTAATTCCCATTTTTCTTTCCCACAGCCGCCCAGGCCCAGATTCACTGGCAGGGCTGTGCCAAGAACTCCACTTGGAAATCACTTTTCCTGCACCCTGGGAGTGCAGGCAGCCAGGTCGTGTAGCCCAGAGCCCTCTGGAATAAATGCTGCAGCAGATGAATTAAAAAATCATAAAAGAGCCCCTCAGCTGATTTATTGTGCAAATGTCAGCAGCTGAGACTGGTTTTGTAGAACAACCCTCTCAAAACATCCGTGGGGTCAGGTTTTTTGTGTTGTGGGGACATTGGGGGTGTGGAAGCTTCTCTTTTGGGAAAGTTTGGGGCAGATTTTGAAATATTCTGGTGGTGACATCATGAGGCAGACACAAACATTCCCCCTTTCCCTTTAAGCTCTCTTCTGGGCTGGTTTTTTCCAAGAGCTGTGCTTGATCCTGTCCTGGATGTGAGGGGACACTGCAGAATTCAGCAGCTGCCCTGACTCTTCCCAGGCTCTCCCCAAGAAAATTCCAGCCTCAAGGAGTGTGGGAATGAGCCCACTCTTCATTAAATCCTGGTTTCCAGGCTGATTATACCTGTACCTGACCTGGAGATTTTAAAAAATCTGGGTTTTTTTATTCTGAAAATCATATTCACCACTCAGATCCAAGGCAGCTTCCCCAATGGCCTTCAGAATACTTGGGAAAAGCCATTAATTTGGAGCAAGGGTGGCAATTATGCTCATATGAGAGCAAAAGGCACTGCTTTGCTGCTTTGCTTTATTGGATGACTGAGCAATTCATTATTTGTGTAGGAATCTTATTTTCCATTGCTGGCTGATCAGCCAGTCAGGACTGTAAATCTAATTAATTTTAATACATGAGATTGCAAGAAACAGTGTTTCTCTTTGGGTTCAGAAGTAAGAAATAATTAGCCCACAAGAACTTCAGTGCTTTGGAGCTCACTCCTTGGCACTCCTGCAGCTCGAGCTCGAGACAGGCTGGGAAGTCCAAGAAGAGAATGTGATGATTAAAAATGAATTTCTTGCTTCTTGGACAGCACTGAGAGCTCAGCTCAGTTTGTTGGGAGAGGGCATCTGTCTCCCTGCCTGATTAGAGGAGGAAAAGGCAAATATAAACAGGATTAGGAGCCAGTCCAGCTCCCTGCAAGGCTCCCACTTTGCCAAACGCTGCTGTTCCTCCTGTTGGTGCTGGGGGCAGCTGGGGGTGCATCTGGTGATCCTGGGGGGGGGATCCCTGTGGAATTGCAGCCTCAGCACAAAGGTGGAGCAGGGACCCCCCTCTGCTGGGTCTGAACTGGGGGGGCTCCTGAACACAGGGAGGGGTGGGCAGAGCTGCTGCACCTCCACAGGGGGAAAATCAGTGGCAGGGGGAGTGGGAAGGGGACCTGCCAGGTTTTAATGTTGTCTGGAGATGAATGGATGTGATTTGTTCACAGAATCAGAATATTCTGAGTTGGGAGGGACCCACCAGGACCGAATCCTTCACAGGACACCCCCAGGAGCCCGGGAGCATCACCTCAGTGGGTGCCTGGCAGCAGATTTCCAGTTTAACCAAAACCGTGGGAATATTCCTTGGCTTTCCATCATTTTAGACAGGATTCCTGCTCTGAGATGTGCTGGAAGCTGTGACTTCCCTCCACGTGTGGAGGAGTGTTGGGAATGCCAGGACTCAGATCCTGGCAGTGCTGCCAAGGCCCAGCAGGAGGACGAGGTCGATTCTCAGCATGGCTCCAAGAGAAGGAAGAAAACAATCTGGGAAGGGCACAAAACCTGGGCAGAGAGGCAAAAAAAAAAATCTCTGTTTGGTTTCTTCTGTCAGCAGGAGCTGCCTGTGGGTTGGAGTTCTTGGAATGAATTCCTGAGTTCCTGGTGTTGGAGAGGCCGTGTCCTGAGGCAGTGAGGGGGAAAATGAGCCCCAAATTCCCCTCTGCTGTAGGAATCCTAAAAAATGCCATCCTCAGAGTGATAAAAGCCCTTAAATCTCTCCAACAGACATGGATTCCTAGGAAAACAGGAGCATGGACAGTGGGACTGGCACAGCTGTGGCTGCTCCCAGGCTGCTGTGAATAAAAACTGTGTTTAACCCACCTTGAGTAAAAAATTAGGTCACAATGAGTACAAATTTACATTTCAAGGCATGGAATGGCCTCATTGGCATTTCCTTCAAACCCTGTTGACATTTGGGATGAGCCACCAAGCTTTATTTGGCATTTTTATGGCAGGGATTTCTGTGGGATTTCCCTTTTGGGGATCCCTGAGAGTTGAAAATTAATGTTATCAGAGTCCTCAAAGAGAACAAGTGTGGGACAGCTACAGCTTCTGCTGCTCAGCTTTGATTAAAGCCTCTTCATGTTTATTTTGGAGAGCATCACGAGGCATTTGGGTGTTGCTAAATTTAATTGGGATGACTCAAAGGTCCAGATTTGGAGCAGTGAATCAAGGAGATGCTTTGAGCACTGTCAAACCCCACTTCAGATCCTCCAAGTCGCCAGCAGATGTAAACAACAAAACTGAAGAAAACATCTTGTTTGGGGCTGTGTTTTCAGGCAGAGGAGGCTTGGAGAGAACCTCACAGGCATGGGAGGCTTTTAATGCTGCAATCCTTAATAATTCCTATATATTGGACCTTTTTTCTCCCAAAATTTGGATGTTTGCATGGCTTCTAAAGGAGAGGGACTGACATTCACACATTAAACTCAACACTGACCTTGGCCTGACCATCCCTCCACAACCTTGGATCTTTTAAAGGTATTTAAGCATCCAAAGAAACAAGTTCATTGAATTCCAGGATGTTGGAATTGCTGTTGGAAGGGACCTTAAATCCACTCCCCATGGGCAGGGCCACCTTCCCCTGGACCAGATTGCTCCAAGCCCAACCCAACCTGGCCTAAAGTTGTTTGGGTTTGGTGGGTTTTTTTGTGCTGAAGGGAGTTGTGCTCGTTTTTATCACCTGAGGTGGTTGGGAAAATCCTGGAGAACATTAATTCCCAAACTTAGGCAGGTGGGTGCCTCCAAAAAACTCATCCACAGGTGATCTGCTGCTTTGTGTAGCAGGAAGGGAGATTTTACACCCCAAACCAACCCCACATCAGTTGAATTTCTGCTGTAAACGTGATAATTGCATCGATAATTTCCAAGAGCGTTTGCTCTAAATCTGAATTTTAAGCCATGTTTTTTTTCCCAAGGATTCCAGGTTGGTTTTTTTTTTTTTTTTTGGCTAAAGCTACAACCTTGCAGCTTTCAGTCCATCTCCAGTTGCATTTCAGGAGCTCCTTTCATGTGCCAGAACTATTCCAAGCCCAGATGAAGTGAGGGAGCATCAGAGCTGCATTAGAAACATCCCTCTCCTTTTGGACCTGACAGAGAGCTGCTTGACTGAGCCTGAAATGCAGCTGCTTAAGCTTTAAAATTCTTTCCTTTTTTATTTCTGGCATTATGTGGGCACAGAAATATTGATGCAGTTGACCACAAGTGCTAAAGAGAGAAAAATCAGTATTGTAGTCAGAGCTGAGTGGGTGAATTCACTCACTGGGGTGGATCCTTTTAAAAAGGAACAGATTTGTCCTCTAGAGGCCTGAATTTCCCATTTCTTGCCCCTGTCCAGAGTGGGATTCTCATTTTCCTGTAGCCCTGACAGGCAGGAGGTGCCTTTCTGCTCAAAAAGCATTTCTTGAATTTCTCAGAAGAGGATTTCTTTAATTTCTGTCATAGTGTATTTCTGCTTTTCCACAGGCTAAGACAATTCCTGTCAAATCTCCAAAGGAACAGAGCAAATCCAAGTGCTTTCCATCACATGTGAAACCTGTATTGACTCTGAAGCTGGAAATCCTAATCAAGTAGAGTGCATTATCAAGTCTGATAAATCTTAACAGACCTCCTAATCAATAAAGCCTGCAGTGTGTGCCAGAGCACACAGCCAGCTCAGGAAATACGATTTTCGGGAAAGGCACCGAATTCCTGCACAGTTATTTAGGATGAGGATCTGAGTTATGGCACTGCTGCTTTATGGAAGGGCTTTAAGCTGACTCTGAGTTGAAATAGTGAAGTTTTCATCCCAATTTAGGGTTTTTTTTCATAGTCCAGGGGTCCCACGGAAAGGAGAAGTAGTTCCTCACTTTTCCATGTGTTTTTCCCTCTGCCAAAGCCCCAGGAAGAGCTGAACCTCAGAGACTTAGGGAGAGAAAAGCCACTGATGTCACTTTGCAGCTCAGGGAGCTCTGGGCTGAGCTGAGCAGAGTTTTCCAGGCTCCCATCCCCGATATTTTTGGCAATCCCTTTATTCCCACTGCTCCTTACACATCCCAACAGATTGGCCACCTTCAGGAGCCTTGGAACTGCCTCTGGATTTGGGATTTGGAGATGTGGATGAGAGCTGGGGGGGACAGCAGCCTTTCCATGGAATGCTGATAATCCCAAAGATGTGGGATTATTGATCCTTGTGATCCCTCCCAGCTCAGAATATCCCATGGAAGTTGTGTTTTGGGAACAGACCCCTCAGGCTGCATTGGGCACACACAGCCCCTGCTCCAGAGGGCTGTAAATGGTATTTATTTATTTTAGGTGTCCCTGCCAGCTCCATGTGGGAATATTCCTGAGGAGGAAAAGGTTCCTGTGGGTGCAGTGGATGCTCTGGAGCCTTTGGTGGGTGTTGGCTGCATCTCTCACCCCACACCCCCGTGGCAGCTCAAGGGAGAGGCACTCCCTGAACTCAGGATGAGGCAGGAAAAACTCTTTTTCCTTCCCTCAACTGCACATTTATTACATTTCCAACCTGGAAAGCTGTGCCCCTGCCAGGGTTTCTCTAAGGAAGAAGGAGAACCTTGGCAGGCTGCTGGGATCCTGCTTCCCTTGGCAGGGGAGGCCAAGTGCTGCCTGTGCCCCCCAGGCAGAGGCTGCTGGATCCCCTTCCTGGAGCTTTATTCCCACGAGGCTCAGGGCTGAGCAGAACTGCAGGGGAAGAGATTTCAGCCCCCCCTGCTCCTCCACTCGGGGAAATTGCATTTTGCTGAGTAGTTTTTAATCTGTTGGGCCTGTACAGTGAGAAGGGAGTGGGATGTAATTTTAGGATAGCACTGCTTTAGATGACCACTTGATGTGGTGTAAAAGAGGGTTTGGAGTGGTGGTGTGCTCTGCTCTTCCACATTTGGTATCCTTGTGCCTGGAGAGTGACACTGGAATCTCTGGGATTTAGGAGCACGTGGGTGTATTTGGGAGATTGGAAGCACTGAGGCTTTGGCATCGGTTTTTTGGGATTTGTCAAAATGTTCTCCTCTCTGGAGACCATGGCAGGACCCAGGGAAGGGCTGGAGCTGTGCCAGGGAGGGTCAGGTTGGATCTCAGGGAAGGTTCTTCTCCCCTGGGCCCTGCCCAGGCTCCCCAGGGAATGGGCACGAGGCTGCCAGGGCTCCAGGACTGATGGACAGAGCTCCAGGACTGATGGACAAAGCTCCAGGACTGATGGACAGAGCTCCAGGAGAGTTTGGACAGAGCTCCAGGAGAGTTTGGACAGAGCTCCAGGAGAGTTTGGACAGAGCTCCAGGACTGATGGACAGAGCTCCAGGATTGCTGGACAGAGCTCCAGGAGAGTTTGGACAGAGCTCCAGGATTGATGGACAGAGCTCCAGGACTGATGGACAGAGCTCCAGGATTGATGGACAGAGCTCCAGGACTGATGGACAGAGCTCCAGGAGAGTTTGGACAGAGCTCCAGGACTGATGGACAGAGCTCCAGGAGAGTTTGGACAGAGCTCCAGGATTGATGGACAGAGCTCCAGGAGAGTTTGGACAGAGCTCCAGGAGTGTTGGACAGAGCTCCAGGACTGATGGACAGAGCTCCAGGAGAGTTTGGACAGAGCTCCAGAGGTGCCCAGGGTGGGATTTTGGGGGTCTGGGCAGGCACAGGTGGATCAGAGATCCCTGGAGTCCCTTCCCACGCGGGATTTTCTCTGATTCTGTGAACAGACCTCAAACCCAACTGGTTTTTCCCATCTGAGTTTCCACATCCCACACGTGCCAAGACCAGCCAGGCCCTGTTAACTTCTGTTAACTTTTCCTTTTCCTGGTATTCCTTGTCAGCAGGGAGTGGAGCATTGCAGCTGGGAGGGAGATTAAACTCTGGGAATTGGATTAGGCAGACAAAAATCAGGAAAAAGCAGCAAACTGAGGGTTGTTTCTGACTGTGGAGTAGAAGAATGTCTGTGCTATAAATCAAGAGTAACACAGCTGGGGTCACTGACTTTTTATCTGTGATGGAACTGAGATAAGGAAGAGCTGGGACTGCTGTGGATGGCTCTGGGAAAACCTCATCTGGAAAACTGTTTGCAACTCCAGGCACTTGTATTCGAAGGAGATAAACAGAAACAGAGGCAGAGCAGAGGTTTGGGGTGGTTGAGGAAATTATTCACAAGAGTTTGGAATATTCCTGCTTCCTTGGCTTATCACAGCAGGCTGGGGTGTGCACAGGGGAAAGAGGGATGGGCAAAAATTAAAGCTGAGGTTGACATGAGCTTAAATATGGATGTGAGAGCTTTCCTTCTCCATAGAACAAGCTCAATATTCATTTCAAAGAGGCTTCTGATAGGAAGGTAGAGGGGAAAAATCACTGGTTTGTGATTGTGGCTCATTAAACTTCATTTAAAAAAAAAGAAATAAACCCCAACCACCCAGACAACGAGAGGAGTAATATTAGGATTATAATCTTATGTTCTCTATTTTAATTAAGGAGTGAATTTAGTCTCCTCTGTTTAAATTAATCAGCAAATTGCTTTGGTCTTTTCCAGGACATGGAATGTTCAAGCTGGAAGTTGTGTCCTTCTCACAGGGAGCTGATTTAAACAGCTCCATATCCAGGAAGGAATTCAACTGAGCAACTGAACCCTGCCAGCATTACAGGAATTCTCAGTTTCAGCCTCAGCAGCAGAAGTGGGAGAACAGGGATTGGCCTTGCTCTGATCCCAGGAGCAGCCACGTGCAAGTGAGGAAGGCAGTGCCACCAAATGTCCCTCTGTCCTCTCTCATTCTGCCCCTCAGAGGTCTGGAAAGCTCCTCTGTTTCCCCTCTTCCCTGAGGTTTAGGAATTCAATCCAGCTGGAGCTGCTTTGGGGCAGCTCTGCTGCCAGGTGTTGAATGCACTCTCAGCAAAGCCCCTCTCCTGTGTTTTGCTCCTCTGAGGAGTTGCTCGTGGTGCTCCTTCTCAGCCCTGCTGAAATCTGTGAGTTCTGCCTGCCTTTGGATGGCAAGGTGCATCCACCAGCCAGCAAGGCCTCTTGAGTGCATCCAGAATTCAGGAGTGAGTGTGAAACACTGCTAGAAAAGGACATTTCTTGTCTGCAGCTCAACTGACAGCTCCTCTTTCAGTATCAGCTCCTGTGCTTGGCAAATCAAGATATATGATTGTCTTTTTTTTTTTAAGCCAAGTAAAAAAAGGTTTCTTTTTAATGTCTGGGTGGGTGAAAATCTCTGCTATTTGCTGTGATGTTTCCTTTCAAGAGGCACTGCTTTGTTTTGGTGGATAACTATTGCTTTTCCCTTTGCTTGTCTGCCTTAAAAATTTCTGTGGGTACACACAGCTGTGATGAAGCTCCTTTCCTTCCACTGTCACTCAGAGCCTTTTCAGCAAGATCTTTGTTTAGAGCTGAAAAATCAGCATGCTGAGAAGCTGCCTGAAGAAAAAAAAATTTGAAGTTAACGTGTTGTTAACGTGTTGTCACGTGTCCTGTGAGCAGGAGTTTTCTTTTCTTCTGTTTTTCTCACTCTGAATTAAGCTGGGCTTTGTCTGATTGTAACAGGCAGCAAAACAAGAGGACGAGAGGATGGACAAACTGAGGCCAGAGGGGAGGTGGGAGGTGATATTTTCCTTCCATTCATCCACTTCAGATGTCCAGGCAGTGGCTGAGGAGTTCTTTAGTGCTGTCACCAGCAGTTTTCTGTCTCCTCACCAGCAGCTTCTCTGTTCCACGTGGTCCCAGCAGAGGCACAAGAAGTGGGAACATCAGGTGTTTTCAGCAAGACACTTCCAGGGCGTGTCTGGGCAACCTGAGCCAGAGCTTTTCCCTCCCAGGGGAGAATTTCACCCTAAAATCCCATCCCAACCTCCTCTCTCCATTCCAAACCACCCCCTGTGCTGGCACTGCACATCCTGCCTGTAGATCCCTGGAGAAGGGGACATCCAGCCCCAGGGATGCTCTGCAGGGCAGGGTTTGTCCCCCAGAGCAGGGGGCTCTGTGCTGCTGCAGGAGCTCAGATCACTGGCAATATCTATTTAGAAAGAATTTATATATTTTA
>VZRX01022414.1:0-28502 GCA_013398075.1 Notiomystis cincta | reverse complement strand
TTTTGTTTGTTTTGGTTTGGTTTTGGGGGGTTTGGGTTTTTTTTAGTTTGGTTTTTTTTTTAATCATTAAAAAATAATTAAAAAATAATTTCTCAGCTTTAATTCAGCAGTGGAAATGAGCTTCTTGAGGGAGAGAACTCCAGAGGCTTTTGAACCTGCCGAGGGTCCTCACTGAGCACCTCCAAAGGGTTTTCCAAAGTTTCCTTCCAGGCTGGACCTGGCTGCAGGAAATCAGAACCCACAGAGGGGGAGTTTCCCCTCAATATTTTATTGCAAAAAAAAAAAGGATTAACTGAGGGCTCAGGACAGGTCCTGGACCCACTGAATCATCCACGTCACCCTCCAGTTCCTGCATCCCAGGATCCATCAGCGCAACCCTTGTTACTCCAATTTCATCTCCGTTAAACCCCATAAATCCATTAGAAATCCATGAAATTCAGGATTTGAGTGACTGCTCTGAGCTAAGAGCAAAGGGAAACACAAACAGAGTTTTGGAAGAACCAACAGCAGAGCTCAGAGACCTTTTGTGCTGCATTTTCCCCCAAATTTAATGTGTCTCACACGTTTTCACACATGGCTGTAGGTTTTTTAAAGGGTTTCTGCATTTCATTTCCTTTCTTTCTTGTTTCAGCTGCCTTTCATGGCTCCTGGAAAACCCTGAAGTGTGTGTTTCATTAACAAGGACTGACTTGCAAGAGGAAATATTGCTCTCAGTTTGAGGGAAGCCATCCCTTTAACCTCTCCTGAGACAAACTGTTGCTTGCAGAAACGGGGGGAGGAAATAAAAAGAGTTCAGATTTGGACTTCAAAGGTCTGCTTTCCATATGATAGAGCCTGGAATAAAAATATATCAAACCAGCCTGTGTTTGGGGGCTAAGCACAGGCTGTGCACAGAACTTCTCCAGCCCAACCCATTTTTCTCAGCCTTTCAGAACAGATCCTTAAACTCTGCTTCACACCCTTGCCCCATTTATTACCTGTATTTTCAATATTCCAAGAGACACTTTAATCACCATGCTGTGCTTTAATTGTTATTAGCATTTAGATTATATGGTAATCTTGCAGCCAGAAGTCAATATTAAATTACTGCCCTTGCCTGATGAAGAGTAATATATATATAGAGAGAGAACAGAGCTGAAATGTGGTTTAAAGTTTCAGTTCAATTTTATGTCCTAATTACTCTGGGATGTTGTGAAAGGCCTGGAACATCACACCATAAATTGCTGTCATGCCACAGGCAGCTTTACAGGACTTCACAGAGTGTCTTGAACTCGTTACAGGGGAGCAAGACTGAAATTAGACCCCAACTGCCCACTGTGAATTAATCCAGCTTTTTTGGGGAGTCTTGTGCACATCTCCTCGTTTTCAGGGCCAGGCTGAGACAGTCACAGGAGAAGAGGCTGGGGCTTGACTCTCCAGCTATGTGGGGAGCCAGATCCAGGCAGAATTCCAGAACTGTGTGGGAGGGATCTCCTGGAGCAGGATCCAGGCAGGATCTCCTGGAGCAGGATCCAGGCAGGATCTCCTGGAGCAGGATCCAGAAAGGATCTCCTGGAGCAGGATCTCCTGGAGCAGGATCCAGGCAGGGTCACCTGGAGCAAGATCCAGTCAGGATCTCCTGGAGCAGGATCCAGAAATGATCTCCTGGAGCAGGATCTCCTGGAGCAGGATCCAGGCAGGATCTCCTGGAGCAGGATCCAGGTAGGGTCACCTGGAGCAGGATCCAGAAAGGATCTCCTGGAGCAGGATCCAGACAGGATCTCCTGGAGCAGGATCCAGTCAGGATCTCCTGGAGCAGGATCCAGACAGGATCTCCTGGAGCAGGATCTCCTGGAGCAGGATCCAGGTAGGATCTCCTGGAGCAGGATCCAGGTAGGGTCACCTGGAGCAGGATCCAGAAAGGATCTCCTGGAGCAGGATCCAGACAGGATCTCCTGGAGCAGGATCCAGTCAGGATCTCCTGGAGCAGGATCCAGACAGGATCTCCTGGAGCAGGATCTCCTGGAGCAGGATCCAGGTAGGATCTCCTGGAGCAGGATCCAGGTAGGGTCACCTGGAGCAGGATCCAGAAAGGATCTCCTGGAGCAGGATCCAGACAGGATCTCCTGGAGCAGNCCAAAAAACCCTCAAACCTCAAACCAAACCAAAAGCCAAAAAAACCAAACTGAACCAAACAAACCAAAACAAGAACAAACAACAACAACAACAAAAAACAACCAAAATATCCCCCTAAAAACCCCCAAAACAAAAAACAAACCAACAAAAAAACCCAAACCTAAAAAAAAGGCCAAACAAAATCAACATCAAAAAACCCCAAACCAACAAACAAAAAAACCAACAAAAAACCCCAAAGAAAAAACAACAACAACAAAAACCACAAAACCAAAAAAAAAACCCAAATAAAAAACCACCAAAAACCCACCCAAAATAAAACAAAAAAAAACCACAAAACCCCCAACCAAACAAAAAACCCAACCAAAACCCAAGAGCGTTGCAAGCTCCATCTCTGCCAGGTCCCTGAATGTCCCCAGAGCAGGGAGCAGCTGGTTCAGAGCACAGGGACTGTCCAGGGACCCTTCCCCAGCCTCGTGGGGGGATTTCTCAGCCTGGTTTCATTCCCTGCTCGTGGCACTCAGGCAGACTGACTTATTTTGCCTTTTCCCTAATTTTTTTCCCTTAGAGGAAGGAAGGGGCCAAACCAAGGCTATAAAAATAAATCAATTACCAGCCCTTCCAAGGAGCTGTTGCAGCTTGACTCATCTCTGTTCCCTTTTATGCTCAGAGAAAGGCAAAGAGAAATAGTTCACATTATTTTGGTTTGTATTTTTTGCTTCCTCTGCTCTTCAGATATCTTGGAATTGCCAGGATTTATTCAAGTAGGGATGCTGCTTTGGCTTTCAGCTCTTTCCCCCTTGCATTTCTCTTATTTTTTTTTCAATCCCACACTTCAGGAGTTTTAGGTTTAGCACAGGAAACCAAACTATCTCTGTCTCGAGAGGATGGTGAGCCACAGGTGGATTTGGGAGGAGATGCCAGAATTATTCCTCAAATCAGCACTTGGAAGCTGAGAGTGATGGGCATTGCAGGGCAAAAAAACATAACAATTTGAAAAGTATTAAATCATCATTTAGGCTTCTGTAATGTTCCCTGGGGACAGAGGCTGAGAGGGCTCTTCTCACCTGGAACCCAAGTATTTTAATCATCCCAGAATCCTGGAGTGGGTTGGGTGGGAAGGGACCTTAAATCCCATCCAGTGCCACCCCTGCCATGGCAGGGACACCTCCCACTGTCCCAGGGGGCTCCAGCCTGGCCTTGGACACTTCCAGGGATCCAGGGGCAGCCACAGCAAATATGGGAATTCCATCCCTCCCCCCCCTTCCCAATATCCCATCTAACCCTACTCTCTGGCAGTTTGAAGCCATTCCCTGTGTCCTATCACTCCATCCCTTGGAAATTTTCTCTCTCCATGTTTTCTGCAGCTCCTTCAGGTCCTGGAAGGCCACACCAAGGTCACCCCAAAGCTTCTCCTGTCCAGGCTGGACAATCCCAGCTTTCCCAGGATGGACAATTCCAGCTTTCCCAGGTGAACAATCCCAGCTCTCCCAGGTGAACAATCCCATCTCTCCCAGGTGAACAATCCCAGCTCTCCCAGGTGAACAACCCCAGCTCTCCCAGGCTGGACAATCCCAGCTCTCCCAGTCTGAAAAATCCCAGCTCTCCCAGTCTGAACAATCCCAGCTCTCCCAGTCCAGACAATCCCAGCTCTCCCAGGTGAACAATCCCAGCTCTCCCAGCCTTTCCTCCCAGCAGAGCTGCTCCATCCCTTTGCTCATCCTGGGGCCTCCTCAGGACTCTCTCCAACATTTCCACATCCCTCCCATGCTGGGACCCCAGTGCTGGAGCAGCTGTGCAGGTGAGGTCCCACCTGAGCAGGGCACAATCCCTTTTCCCTCCCCTTCCTTTGCTTTTTGGGGCCGCTCCTGAGGTTTTTGGCAGAGCAGCAGCAGGAGGAGCAGCAGAAGGGCTCCTGCACTGGCAGAGGGGAGCCAGGGGCAGTGCAAGGACCATTCTGATCCCTGGCTGCCACTGAGGGAACAGGGACAAAGATCCCTGTGTGCCTGAGGCTCAGGAATCAGCGGCCCTGAGCTGTCTGTGTGAGCGGTGCTCCAAGGGAAGAAAGGGGGAAAATTAACTCAACATTCTTGTAACCACTTGAACAAGATGCAAATAAAATGGAGAAAGGCTTTTGTGTGTGTGTTGGGGTGTTTGTGAGCTGGGATTTGCAGAGCACATCCATTATCCTTGATGAAAACGTTTTGACTGCTTTTTGTCAGAGCCCTTCTGTGCTCTAAGTGCTTCTCTTCATCATAATGGGCTTCCCTGATAGATATCCCTGCCAGTGCCACCAATCCGGCTCCCAGCTTTATTCCTTTAGAATTTAAGAATGTGGCTTTTATGATAATGCTTTTCCTGTGGCTGGTGAGCAGTGCCCAGGGGTTTGAAGCATTTATTATTGTTAATAATCCATGTTTAATAGATCCGCTTTCTTCTGGAGATGGCAAAGAACTTGATCAATTTTGCAGGGGGGAATTATTTCACCTGGTAATGAAATACCCCCATCTCCTGGGCCAGAAGAGGAATAGGATGGGGCAGAGCAGCTCAGCAGAAGAAATGCTGGGTACTTTATGGAGCTGTAATGTGAATATCCTTTGCTATTTTGGGCACCTCTCTTCATTCCAAGCAAGCAACAAGCAAAAAAAAAAAAAAATGAAGTGTGATGCAGATGGAGATGAAAGACCTGGGGAGATGAAGAAAGGTCATTTTCCTGACACAACTGGACTTGTGCAAGGAGGAGGAGCTCTGGTTTGAAGCTGTCAGGAACAGATTGGCCAGAGCATCTCGGCCCCACGGGACAGAATCAGTCAGGACTGGGAAGGAGAGCTTGAGCTGGGTTTGATTTCTCTCTGAGCTGCTGGGCAGGGAGCTCCTGACCTTGCCCAGCCCAGGGAAGGGCAGGGAACTCGTGGAGAGCCCCAGGAGGTGGGGGTGTGATTGGACACTCAGAGCCTGTCCCTGTGCTCCTCTGGGGTCGTGGCTGGCCCCAGGCAGCTGTGCAAAACTGCAATATTTCAGGGGGGTTTGAAAGGCATCCTCTTTGTACTGCTGTGAGTCACAGGAGATGGTTTGGAACAAGGAAAAGGGACTTCCAGGGAAAAACCAGGAATCCTCCATAAACTGTGCTGTAAGGGCAAGATTTTATCTGGAAACAGAGAGCAGGGCCAGAGCTCAGCTGCCACAGACAGTGGAGAGGCTGAGAGTCCCTGGAAAATGCCAAAGCAGTGGAATATCCTCTGGTTCCAGTTTTTAATTTCTTGTGTGGATCTGTTCAAAGGGATCTGGGAAGAGGAGGCAAATGAATGAATGGGTAATTTCTGAGCTCTGAGGCAAAGTAGCAGTGATTATCTTCCCTGTTAGACACTGCTGGGACCTGTGCAAATCAGCACCCACCCTTCTCCTTGCTCATGTAAACACTGGGAATCCTTCATTTTTCTTTTAAAGATATTTCCAGTCCAGCAGGTTTTGAGTTTTGCCTCTGCAGCTCTGTTTATTCCCCTTGTGGGGTTTCTATCCATGTGACCTTGGGAGAGCTGAATTCTTCCAAAAAAGGGTCACAAACTTGGGGAATTTTTGGTTTGGTGGTTGCTGAAGATGATGCAGGGAAAAGGATGGCCTGTGTCAATCCTCACCTTATCAGCAAAATGGTCTCAGAATAAAGAGATGTTAAGGATGAGAAATGTTCACCTGGTCTCTCAAGTGCCACTGCTCTTTAATTGTTGCATGAGCTAATTAAAGTAGCAGTTTTGCTCAGTTTAAGGTTAACAGCCCTGAATTTCTTTAAGTTACCTGGGCTCACCTGCCAATTGGATCCATTTATCTCATTTTTCCCATTAATTTGCTTTGCATTATGTTTCTTTTCAAGGACTGAGCCTGACTGACTTGACATTACTTTCCATTTTAAAACACCTTTTCTGGATTTTATTTTCTAATTACCATTTCATTTGTCACCTTCCCCAACCCTGTGCCACGATGACATCTTCAGGAGGAGCAGCAGGATGGATTTTTCAGGTACTTAAGTTTGGAGAACTCCCCAGTTTAGAGCATCAGCAGCTGTAGCTTCACTTCAATGATTGGTTTTAATTGATTTTAAGCTCATGCCCACCTCCTCCTCTACCTGCAGGACTCTCATCTCACAAAAGGCTGCTTGGGAGTGGATTTCTTTGTGCCCAGGCTCAGAGCTGGCTGAGAGACACCACAGGGGGATGGCACAAGCAGGAAAGGTGGCCCTGACCCCCACTGAGAACACTTTATCCCAGGCTCCACCAATTCAATATTCAAAGCAATATCCTAAACCACTCTGAAAAAGGAGCAGAGGCTTTGGACTAAAAATACCAAAGGCTTTCCACTGAGCTGCTCCAGCTGAGGATTCTTGTTTGCTCAGAGATAATTAGCAGAGTCCTCAGAGCTTTCTCAATGGCCTCGTGCACGTCCTGCCAGCCGAAAAAACAGGGAAGGAATTCAGCGAGGCTACTCAGAGCATCATCTAAATACTGGATTAGTGACTCATCTCCCAGGCTGAGGGAAGAGGGAGAAAAGGCTGGAATAATAAAGGAGAAGCAGTGGTTCGGTGATGGGCATCATCTGTGCTCTCCCCAGGAGCCTCCTTGGCATTGCCAAGGAAAGGTCGGATCTTTCTGCTGGGAGCCAAAGCTTTTCCAGCTGGGATTTACTGGTCTGGGAGCAGCACAGGGATCTGCCTAAATTTACTGGCCTAAAACCCCCCCCAGTTATTGAAACACCATTCTTAAAACTTGCAAGAAGGAAAACTTTAAAAAAATTTTTTAAAAAGGGAGTTTTGTGTCTTGTTTTGTTGTTGGGAATTCTGTTGGGTGGAAGGAGATGAGTTTTGAGTCCTTTCCAGCCCAAATCACTGCAGGATTTTGTTATTTTCTGCCCCATTTCCACCATGAGATTGGAGCTGGGGCTCTGGACAAGAACGTGGCTTTGTCAGGTCAGAATTGCTGCAGAATTTGATCATCAAGGGGATGCACAAATTAAGTACCTGCAGCTTGGATTCCTCTCATTCACTGCTGCTTTTTTATTTCTTTATCTTCTAAATAAAAGCAGTCAAGGCCCTGTTTGGAAGGTGCCTGCAAACACCTGTGGATATGCAGCAATAATTGGGATTGTTTCCTCACCCAGGTTTGGCCCAGGAGCTGCCTGTAAATGTATTTTTTTTCCTCTTTCAATGTGCTTTGATGACTCTCCCTCAGTATTTAATATGATTCCAGTCTCTGGTATTGGCATCTGCATATGGAATGCAGAATCTCTCAGCAGCACAGGCTGATGTGACCTCAGGATGTGCTGTGTGATTGCAAATGATGCCAAATTTGTCTTGTGAATAAACTTTGATGACATTCTGTAAGGTCGATTTAAAAGCAGCCCTTGTTGTACACGGGATTATTCAGAATTCCCTGGAACATTCCCCGGAGGAAAAGGCAAAATGTCCCACAGGGGACACGCCGAGTTAATTTCTTTTTTCTTAATTTGTAACAGCCAAAATCATTTCAGGCACTTTCAGGGCAAGAATAACTCTGATCTTACTTTGATTGTGCTTCTAATTAGTATTTTAATATTGCAGAGATCAAAGGTGTCTCTGTGCAGGTTTACTTGAGAATATGGTAAGATTTTTATGCTTAAAAAAAAGCCTTAAAGAATGCAGATACTGCACTAAGAATTAGTTTTTAAAATCATTAACGACCAGTTAAATTATAAAAAAAATAAAACTGATGCTCCTTAACTGAAATCAACTTAATTAGTGCCATTTTAAAGCAAGAAAATCACCTTGTTATGCTTTGCTGGCTGACACTGAGTCCTCCCTCAGTGCAAGGTCTGGGCAGGATTTTGGTCTAAATCACATTTGGGACTTGCTCTGTGTTTTTGTGTTGTTCTCCTGCACAAGATTAAAGATTCCTAGCAATAATTATATTTCTATTCATGTGAGTTTTTGGTAGTCTTGGAGGAAAAAAAAAAACATTTTAATGCCTTTGCTTCGTGATAGAATTTCAACATTTTTTTAAATACAAAACCCCTCAGTATTTCCTGTATTTTTAACAATATAATTTTGATCTTCCAGAGTCTAATCTGAATTTCTGCCTTTGCTCAGCACTGTCCAAGGCCAGTAAAGGTGGGACAAACCTCAGCCCTTTGCTCAGCTGGTTGACTCTGCTGTTATTTACATTGCTCCTTTTGGGGCCAATTCACAATATTAGACAAAATCCAAATCTCAGCTTCTATCCCAAAGAAAATTCCTGTACTTGGAAGTACAACCCTCAGTTTATTCGAGTTTTCCTGACCTCCAGAGCCCCTGTACTGGGAATTCTGAGGGGCTGTGTTCGCTCTTGCTGCCTGACCATGAAATATTGTTGATTTTTCAGTATTTCCTGGCAGGAAGTGCCTCAGGAAATTTCCATTTTCCCATTTTCAGACACGGATCACTTCCTTTTGTGATGTGGTGCCATCCTTTAAACAACTGAGCAGTGACAAGGAAATCATTCAGCAACCCCCAGCATGAACCCCCATGGCTCTTCCTTGGCCCCCAAAAATGTCTCCTCTTAGTCTAATTATTTTTTACTACTCCTGCCTCCAAAATTTTGGGACATGGAGCAGTAAAAGTAAATTTTGCCCACATAAATCTCTGATCTGTGTGTAGAGAAATACAGATTTCTCATGTTCTTTCCTGTTTTCTCTGTGGATCCATGCAGTGAGCAGAGAACAGCTCCCAAACCAGCCCAGTTGGTGTCAAAATCATTTCATCATTAATGATTCTGCTGCACCAAAACTCGCTGCTCTTTGTCTTGTTGCTTAAATAAAAATTGTAATCTTCACTTGCATTAGACCTCAGTAGCTCAGAAACTGAAGTTGTGATGTTTGGAATTCAAAAGCAGGATCAAATTGGCTGTTCAAGTGCAGAAAATCTGGATTTTTTTTCCCTTCCTAGAGAGGCAGGAATGACTGCAGAGGGTAGATTTCATTTAAAAGGGAGGCTGGGGAGAAGCCTTTCCCACCAGAGTCTGCATTTCTGGCAAACATGTCATTCCTCTGCTTATTTATCATCTCCCCTTCATAAATGTCAAGTGTAATAACAAAAGGCTTTAATAAACTTGTCAGAATTGTTTCATGCCAGATTGTGTGAAAAGGTTATGGATAATAATAAAAACAAGACCTGAAACAAGCCTGAATTCAGCTCCAGGAGGAGCCTTGGTCTCTGTGTCTCTCCTGAGAACTTTGTGCCTCACTGCTGCAGTTGGAAATTCTTTTGTGCCATGCATTAAACCCCCCACCAGAATCCCATACGTGCACATGCTGCTGAGCAGAGAAAGGAGTATTTTAAGCCAAGCATTTCAGGCCTGATGACTCAATTTGAGGAGCTGGTGACAAGCTCCCTTTCTGAGATATGTCAGATAACAAGAAATAACCTGGCACCTTCCTGCTCACTGAAATGATTTCTTTATTTCTTTATTTTTTTTGAAGGATCAAGAATAGGTTTTTTTGGACCCAGTTCAGCAAAGCACTTGCCTCAGCACTCGACTTTAACTGGTTATGTGCAATTTGTTGCTATTTATTAAAAGCACAGAGTACATCTTATCACTGAGTGAGCTGCTGTCCTCCCACGCTGCCTCCACTGCATTTAATTCTCCCCTCTCCATCCTCTTGCATAATCATTCCATTACAATTGGGAAAGGAGTAATTGCTTTCAGATGTTCCTGGTTGACCAATTTCTCTCTGAACACTCAGCTGGGCACCCTGTGTTCTCCACAGAGTGGTTGGTGTTGCCTGGATTGCTGATGGTTCCCTCATCTCCAAGATTTCCTCCTCTTATTTTTGCTTGACCTTGCACAGGCATATTCCAAAGGAAATGTTGTTGTGGAGATGTTCTGGAGTGAATCACTGCAATAATGTACACGCAGTGCCCAGCTTGGAGCAGCCATTAGCTCCTGTAATTACTGCTCCTGTCCCTTTTACTGCTCGTTAATGATTTGTGTTAGGCACAAGGCCCCGCTGCTGCTCAGGGTTTGTGTCTCTGAGGTGTCTGCGGGAAAGAGCCTCCTGCTCCTAAGCAGAGAAAAAAATCAGGAGCACCACTGGGCCTGGGATTCCCCAGCTGGGCAGTGGCACGGCTGGGAACGGCCAGTTTGGGATGGAGGAGGTAAAATGTCACGGAATCATGGAATTATTGAGGGTGGGAAAGCCCTCCCAGCCCATGGAGCCCCAGCTGTGCATGATCCCCACCCTGTCCCCAGCCCAGAGCTCTGAGTGCCACCCCCAGACCTTCCTGGGACACCTCCAGCCCTTCCAGAGACACCTCCAGGTCTTCCAGGGACACCTCCAGGGATGGGCACTCCAAACCTCCCTGGGCAGCTCCAAGCCTGAGCTCCTTTCCAAAATGTCTTTACCCCTTTATCCATCACCTGGCCCAGCAGCCTGTGTGTGATGCACACACCTGTGCAGGGCCCAGAACTGTGATATTCCCAAAAAGCCTTTCAGGAACACAGAGCTTCTGAGCCTCCTTCACTGAGCTCTCCATTCCTATTGTTGTTATTACTGTTATTTTTATTATTGTTGTTATTATTATTATTATTAATGCTGGGGCTGTTTTCACTACCACTTTTCACTTGATAAGGAACTCATCCAGGCTGAAATCCCAGCTCTGCCCTGTCCCTTGGCTCAGTTTATCCATCCTTGTCCCAGTTTATCCATCAGAGCCACACTGGAAGCAGAACTCAGATTCTGAGCTCCCTTCTTGTGTGAGGAGAAATGGCTGCAGAGTTTCTGGGTGATTTATGCTCAGGCATTTTTCATCAGGAAACTCTGGAGAATTGTTTTTAGCACTAGCACACCTCTCTGATTTATTTTGCTCTGGGAAGTGGTTTCTGGGAGGCCAAATTGCAGGGAGATACTGGGAGGAGGGGGAGTTTGTGATGGGAGGAATGGGAACATTTCCTGATCCAGATAATGCTTCAGCTGTAATTCTTGGTGATAGACCAGCTCCAAACTCTGCTATCTCCTCTCTCCACAGAGCAAGAGGGTTCCACTTCTGTAAAACATGACAAATCTCTTGGCTGGGTAGGATTTAAGGGCTTCTACCTCTTCCAAGAGAGAACTGAGGGTTTCAGTTCTCTGGTTTGCATCTGCTCTGTGCTACATTAGAACATGACAGAGAAAATGCACCTGTGTTCCAAAAAATTACTTGGTGGTTTAGACACAAGACAGGAATTTTATTGCTGAAATTTATTTTCTGGGCTGCAGGTCCAGGAAAGGATTTGCAGGAGGGAGAAGGTGCCAAAGCTCCTGCATTTGGAGCCCGACTGACACCCAGAAAATAGGCAGGGATTGAATTCCTGCTGGTGGGGAGAGAACTCAGAAAAGAAATGGACTTTTCTAATGTAATTACTTGTGTTTGAGCCCAGAGTTAGAGAGCTCTCTGTTTAATTCAGTGGTGGCCAAAGGAGATCACAGAGACCTGAGCACGTTTGATCCAGGCCATTATTCTGAGGGAGAATCCTGGAGACTTCTTGTGGTGCTGAAATGGAATAAAGACCCTCAGCAGGAATGAATGGTGGAGCTTTGATGATGTTTCTGCCTGCATCACAAAGGGATACATTTTGTTAAGTTCCTTTTATTAGTAATAAAAATTATACACAAGCAGGGATTGAGTTGGAGATTTTAAACACAATTATCTTACTACTCCTTGTAAACATTGGAAACTGGAAGCAGAGAATTTAAACACAATTATCTCACTACTCACTGTAAACACTTGTGCAGCAACCTTTTTATGAGTTGATACCAATTTAAGTTGTTTAAGTATTACAAGTTATTTGAAGTGTTGGTGGCTTGTACACAGTAAGAGCTGATGATACTCAAAATTTGGGTTATAAAGAGATTTTCATGCTGTGGTTTGAATTCTGGAACATGCCCTGGCCATTATTGACCTGGAGAGTGATGTTGTCATTAGTGGCTTAATTGGCACAGCTCGGGCAGCTTGTCCTGGTGCCAATTCTTTGGAAAATGTGGGTGCTCAGTGTTCCCCTTCAACAAAAACCCACTGAACATCCAGCAAAATCTGATTTTGTCATTAACAGAAATGGCAAAGCTAAACCACACTGTTAAATCTCCAATAAATCTTCATTCTCTTTCTTTTGACCTGATCAAAGGGCTCTGTAATGATACAACTGCAGCTGATAACTTAAGAAAATGTCTTTTATTTTCTGCTGCTAGTCCTGGGGACAATGGCCCTGTGCTTCAGATCAATAGATATTTTCTTCCAGGGCTTGATTTAGCTTTGACTGGAAAGGAAAGCAATTAAATCAGGCGTGGAGGGTTTGGAAGTGTGCAGATGTATTCATGGGGATGGCAGCTTAATGACCTACTTTTGGTGATAGTATTGA
Organism: Notiomystis cincta; assembly: GCA_013398075.1. Lineage (NCBI taxonomy): Eukaryota > Metazoa > Chordata > Aves > Passeriformes > Notiomystidae > Notiomystis > Notiomystis cincta. The sequence continues at coordinate 15,996 of VZRX01022414.1, read as the reverse complement.
AATGATAACGTGTTTCAAGTAAATATCAAATGCCAGCCAAACTGTTACCATAGTAATGATAAAGGAAATGTAATTGCAGTCAATCAGATGAATATTCAGCTGATGCAGTCAATTTGCACCAAGGTGCACTCATTGCAAACCTGTGTTTTATGATGTCCAAGCAGGGGTGTTTGTTGGCCAACAATTTTTCGTTCTTCAGAACTTTTGTTGTGACAATCCCATTGTGGAGCACTGGGCAATTGCAGTGGGGCTCTAAGGCAGTGTTCAGTATTTATTTCAGGATTTGTTTTCCAAATCTTTATGAAGATGGGCATCCCAGCCAGTGGGAAGAGGTTGACCTCATTTCTTTGGAGGAAAGCAGCAGCAGAGCATCTCGTTTCCTGATCTTCCTGTCACGTGCCCATAAATGGTTTTATTTATTCCAATTAATTTGGTCGAGATTTCCCTGGAAATTTCCTGTATAATCCTGGTCAGGATTCTATCCTTAAGCTTGCATAATCATATTTTTGGGGAATTTTTTGGGCTTAAATATGCTCTGTTTAGGATAAAGGCAGTGCAGAGCACTCAGAGGAGTCCTTGAAGACACAAGGAGGGACAGAGAGGTGCTGGTGTAACTCTGTGTGTTACTGTGGTCCTTAAAAACAGTGGATTTTCTCAACATTCTCTACTAAGGATAAATATTTATTTCCATTCCAAAAGGAATGCCATTGCTGTTGTCTTCAGAATGTCCTTGAGTACATTTTTAGTGTGACTTTAATCAAATGTCATTTTAACTCCAGTCCTATGCTGCAAATCTCTGGTGAAATTCTATTAATTTTCAATTAAACTTCAAGTAAACCAATTAGCATTCTCATTTCTATAGAGCAACAAAGGCAGAATCTATAATGAGTCTTTCCAGTTGCTCACAGAGGAATAAATGGTCTGGATGGATTTCTCCAGTGTGTATCTCTGGGAAACTTTGTCAAGTATATTACCTTTATCATCTCCTCCTCTGCTTCAGGCTCTAAATTGGCTTTCTTGTGGTGTACAAACCCATTTGCAGCCTCCTCTCTCACTGAGCTGCAGTCTGGAATTCTCTGTCTGCACTGGAAATCTTTAACCTTGCCCTGAAGTGAGTTTTCATCAGTCTGAGCTGAGGCTGGTGCTGTGGAACCCTCCTTGTCCTGAACAGCTTCAGGACCTCAGTTTGATGGAGGGAGGGAGGAGGAATTTCCCCTTTTCACTCTAAAGACAGGAATGGAAGTGCCTGAGTTACCCCAGCTGGAAAGGGGCTCCCACCCAGCTCTCTGTGCCCCTCTCCAGCATTTCAACCCCTCTTGCACTGTCTCATCCTGCTCCTGCAGGATCCCTGCCCTGAGGAGCTTCAGGATCAAAATGCGTCCCCTGAGCAGGAATCTGGAGCTCTTCCAGGGTGGGATCAGAACTTCCATCATCCCTCCAAGCCTGTAGGGCTCAGGCTGTGCTTTCAGGTGGGTTTTAATCCCACTGTGGCTGCCCTGGGCTGTCCCCTGGCTGGTGCCACCTCCAGAGCCCGTGTGGGGCTCTCAGCAAGGGGAGCTCCTTGTGCTGCCGGGCTGGGTTGGTCCTGTGCCAGGTGCTGTGTGTGAAATGGAGCCACTGCAGCAAGGGGAACTGCTGCTCCAAGCAGCTCTGGAGCCAGGCTGGAGTCACACCCGTCTCCTCCGATATCCTTTATCCCGAGAGCCTGGCAGAGACTCAGCCTGGCCGAGTTCCACTCTGAGCTCAGACAGGAAGCTCGGGCTGCTCCCTGAGGTGTCCTTGGGAGGGGGCTCTGCTCTCTGAGGCACATCCAGAGCAGCCCAGGTGGCTCCTGCCCTCACACTCCGATGACAGAGCCCTGGGGAAACCCACAGAGCCCCTTCCCACCTCCAAAAATGGAATTATTCCTGCTTAGGGCACAGCAGATTTAGCTCAGAATCACTGAGGGGGGGAAAGAGCTGCAGGATCATCGAGTCCAAGCTGTGCCCAGTCCTCACCTTGTCCCCAGCCCAGAGCCCTCAGTGCCATCTCCAGCCCTTCCTTGGACACCTGCAGGGATGGGCACTCCAAACCCCCCTGGGCAGTTCCAAGGTCTGGCCACCCTTTCCATGGAGAAATTCCTGCTGATTCCACCCTGAGCCTCCTCTGGTACAACCTGAGGCTGTTCCCTCTTATTTTCCAGTGTTTTCACCCCCACCTCCCTCCAGCTCCTTCAGGGAGCTGTGGAGGGCCGTGAATTCTCCCCTGAGCTTCCCCAGCCAGATAAAACCCAGTGCTCAAGCAGAGACAAACCAGCCAGCCCTGAGAGTGCCAATCTGTGCTCTGTGAGGGCATTTCTGTCTCCATTTCCCAACACCACAACCCATCATCAGAGGCTGATGCTAACTGGCACCATTTTAAGTGAAATCCCCTGACTTGAGGCTTAGATCCAAAGATTAGGGGGACAAAAAAGCCCAAATAAAATGAGATTTCACTGTTTGCAGGTGCAGAGAAGTTTATAAAGCTCCTAAACAAGTCTCGGTGGGATATGCAGGTTCTGGTGGCATTTGGCTCTTTAAAGTTTTATTTTTTTTTGTTCTCTCAGGAGCCTAAAACCTAAACTGGAGCAGCAGGTGGAGTCCTGGCTGAGCTGGAAGCAGAGGATGTGGCTGCCCTGGCCCTTGGCCCCCTTCTGCTCCAGCCCTTGCAAACAGCACAGGAGTTAAGTGGCCGGAACTTGTAGGAACAGGAGAACTCGTGTAAAATTAAATCGAGCAAAAAACGGGGGTGTTTGGGCAACAGGAGCTTTTTATGACATTGTTTGGCTGTTTGAGGAGGGAGCAGCAGAGGAGAGGAATTGCAGAGCTCCAAACAGGGGAGTAACACCCAGGGGGATGTGATGAGCAGGAGCTGGGGGAGCACAGCCCTTGGCTGGCCAGGAAGATGAAAAAGCAAACAAAAAACAGTGGAAACACCTGAGGGAGCTTTTTGGGTCCTCAGGGCTAAAGGATGCAGCAAACCCTCGATCTCTGCTCACAGAGATGGGGCTGAGAGGAGCTGCCCTTATCCCCCTGCTCCAAGAAAAACCCTCCTGTGCTCTGGGCCGGGCTCTCCCTGGAATTCCGGGGGATGAGGGAGCATCCCCAGATCCCACCCAGCTCTGGGAGCCCCCAGGCTCACTCCAGGCACGGGGTTGTACTTCAGTTTCAAGGCATTGCTGAAATAATTTAAATATTTCTTTTCACAGAGCTGTTCAGTCAGCGAGACAGAAGCAGAACACGTTGAGCTAAAGGTTGAGGCTTTAAATGCACATTTCTCCTGCATTTAATGTTATTTACAGTCCAAAGTTATATCCCTTTACTGAAGAAATTCCGTGCAAGTCCTTTTTCATTTTCCTTTCATATTTTGGGGTTTTTTTCAGCAGAAAAAAAGCAGAGCAGGGTTATTAATGGTTCAGGGTTTGGGGTTTTACAAAAAAAAAAATTTCAATTTTCACCTTAAAGGGCTGTGGAAAATCTCAGTATGAATAAAATAATAATAGTAATAATAATAGTAATAATAATAGTAATAATAATAGTAATAATAATAGTAGTAATAATAATAATAATTAAAAAATAAAAATAATAATAATTGATACTGTGCTGTGTGATATAAAAATAGGGGTGTCCTGTGCATTTTAGCAGCTGAGCCAACACACCTTGAGTTTGAAATTCACTTTATAGTGAATATATTTTAAAATGCTGGCCTTGAGCAGACTGAAAGCATTGCTGTGGCCTCTGGTGTTTGGGACTATTGGTGATAACAACAATTTGGGATTCTTTTTGCTGTGCCCTGATGAAAATCTGGGTAATTACAGATTTGAATTAATTACGTTGCCCTGGAGTTCAGTGAGATGGCAAAAGGCTAAATGAGTCCTCCAGGGGTGGTGACAGAACTGAAAATAACCCACAAATATTTTCCACCTTGTCCTCAGGGTTGTTTGGATCCCAGAGCCAGAGGGAAGAGCTTTTCCATGGAAAATCTAGAAACACTCTCCTGTAAATCCACTTTATTTAGATACTTGAGGTGACCAATTAGAGAAAACAGCCCAGTGACAAACTGTTGTAATTAGAGAAAATCAGCCAATCCACTAATTGGAGTCACAATCCATCCAGGGAATTTATAAATTAAAACACCCAAGGGCTTGCAGGAATCACAAAGGGGAAGCCAAGGAATTTTCTTCCCTTTACAAGGGGAGGGAATGTGTGGAGTCCTGGACTTCCTAAGGGTCTGGAAATGGTGTAAATGTGAATTTTTGTCACACTTTTCTTGCTGCTTAAAGTGGGTTTGGTCACTGAATTCCTGCTGGAAAGTGACATTTTGGAGCAGGTTTTTTCTGTAATTCTTCAAACATTTGGGCAAAGCAAAACCTCCCAAAGAGGAAAACCCTGAGGAAGTGAAGCCCTGAGTAAAACAGGACATTCTTGGCTTGACTTTTCCAGCTGAAGCAGAATTAGTGCCCAGCACTGGCACAGGAGTTATTTAAGACTTGTGAGCTAATTTGACTTTTCTCAGTGTCTCATTTCACACTCAGCTCCATTTAAATCAGGAGCAGGGCATTTAAACCTTTTTTTTCTGCTCTATTTATTAATGGTGAAACATTTACATCATAATTCTCTTTGTCCTTGCATTCAGCACATGCAAAGCTCCCAGGAAAATACACAAAGTTTTTGAGTGATTCTTGCAGTTCCATCTTTCTCTCATCCCCTGGGCAGTATTTTGTGGGCCCTGAGTTTATTTTGTGATCTCTGAGTTTATTTTGTGATCCCTGAGTTTATTCTGTGGGTGCTGAGTTTATTTTGTGGTCCCTGAGTTTATTTCATGATCCCTGAGTTTATTTTGTGGTCCCTGAGTTTATTTTGTGATCCCTGAATTTATTTTGTGGGCCCTGAATTTATTTTGTGATCCCTGAGTTTATTTTGTGCTCCCTGAGTTTATTTTGTGGTCTCTGAGTTAATTCTGTGCCCCTGAGTTAATTCTGTGCCCCTGAGTTAATTCTGTGGCCCTGAGTTAGTTTTGCCCTCCCTGTTTTTGGGGGGTGTCTGCACTGAGCAGCCAGCCAGGGCTGGATCCTATTTTAGGAAGAATTACACAAACTCTTCTCTCCTGTTTACCCAGCAAGGTTTGAGTCTCACTGACTTCCCCAACCAAGCAAAGTGGAATCCAGCAGGAGGATAAAAGTGGGAGAATAAAAAGAGGAGGGATGATGAAAGTGGGGGAATAAAAAGAGGAGGGATGAAAAAAATGCCATTTTTCCTCTTCAGAACAAAGCTGGTTTACACTTTGCCACAAAGCCCTGCTTGGTGATATATTTAGGATGATTTAGGAGTGCTTTAGCTTTTTTAGGGCTGGATTGCAGGATTTCTGGAGCTGTGCAGTTTCTGTAGAGCTTTGAATAAATGAAATACTGTCTTAGCTATTGTCCTGCCTTACTGAACTATCAGAGCCACTCTTAATCTTTAATGTTCTTACTCTGACAACAGCCCCAGGACCTGGGCAAGTTCAATTATTCCTCTCTCACATGAAGAGCTGAGCAACAAAGAGGCTCAGGCTGAGATTTTCTTCTCAGGCTGCTTGCCTTGGTTTGAGATCTCTCATCTCAGCCTCCTCTCTGCACAGAAATTTGCAGTATTAATTGGGGCAGCATCTAAATTCCTTTCAAAAAGTAATTAGGAAGGTCAGGATGTAAGGCTGAAGTTGGGTGGAAGTGAAATGATGTCTTCCTGTGCAGAATGTTTTGGTTAAAGTAATTGAAATTACAGTTATTTATTTTTAATACATTGTGTGAATTCTTTTTGCAGAAGGTAAAGAGAGTCTGAAGTGCTTTTTAGAGGCACTAATTTGGATTTAGAGGGATTGTGTGATGTGATGCCTGGAATAAAAAATTGATGCCTTTTCCTTTGAAGGATGAAATAATAAAAGTGATTTTTCAAAATATAAAAGGAAGGAATTGAGAAAATTTAAAAGTAGAGGGGATTACCCCTTTGGGCCATTTTATCAGCAGGGTTGGAGGGGGAAACCTGCACACTCCTGCCATTCCCAGATGGACCAAACCCTTCTGTGCTGCACTCAGGCTGCCCAAACTTCCCAGGGATTTGCTGGGCTGGGGAATAAACCCAAATTCCCATTTCTGGGCAGATTCCCTGGAAGCAGAACCTGCCAACTTTGTCCTACAAAAAGGACTTGCAGAGCCCAGAGCCTCCCCAGCTCCCTCAAACACCTACACAAATACAGGAATTCTCCCTCAAAATCTGATTTTCCATTCCCAGTGGAGCCCTGATTCCAAGTGGGAATTCTCCTGATCAATAAATTTCATCCCTAGCTCATGGCTTTCATTACATGGCTTGAACTTTGGGCCTTTTTTTGACCCAGAAACAAAGAAATCTCTTGGCAGCGCCTCAAGTTTTGTGCAGGGGATTTCTTTTTACCCAAATGTTTGCAGGTTTTCATAGCAATTCCCAATTTTATCTCCAGAAATGAATTATGAGTGGGGAAAAGAGCAGGATAAACACACCCAGAGGTCTCTGGGAAGGTTAAACCCCCCCTGTGCAGCACAATTTGGGTGTATTTTTGGTGTTTTCTTGGTGGCTGACTCTTTTATCAGCCTCACTTCCCGAAAAAATCCAGTTTTCCATCCAAACAGGGCTCCTCAAGGGAAATTATTCCTTTTAAACAAGATTTGGTTCTCCTCAACATGGAATAGAACTCAATTTTACACCACACCTGCAGCACAATTTTGTCACCTTGCCCTGGCCACGAAGGGTGATCCAAACTTGGATTTCTCCTCCAACCTACGCTGGGGCTCTGCTGATTAAATCATTAATTTTCATTTATTTTCCTATTTATTCAGTGGGGAAAAAATATTGAAAAAAAGCCAAGAGATTTCTTTATGTGCTTTGAGATCCACTGATAAATATTGTACCCATTACCTGTTTATTTATTACTGTAATACACTGAATAATCACACATGCAGGTGTTAAATAATAAATTCCACAATAATTACTGAGGGTTTTTTTGACAGGAACTTTGAGAAAACCCAGTGGCACATTGCTTTAAATTTTCTGGGTTTTGGGGCTGCTTTTATCTTCCCAAACCTGGGCATTTCCAGGCACAAAATTTCATTTTCTTAGTGGGAATGAGATGTCAGGGAAGTGTCTCCTGCAGGTCACTCAGGCTTCATTCCTTCTGCTGCTGTGACTCTTTTACAGATGAACCCACCTGGATGGGAAGGAGGTAGTGAAATGTCCTGGTGAGAAAGATTTTGGGTTTATTTTATGGGGTTTTCCATGAATTTTAGATCAATCTGATGGTGGGGAGGGAAAACCAAGGTGCTTTTGCCTTGGTTAAAATGCTGATAATTTTGGCTGGTTTTTATCAGAGGAGATAAGAGGATTGTGTTCATTAAATTTGTTCATTTTCTCTTTCATTTGCAGCCCCTTCTGTGGTGCTGAAACCCAACTTTCTCCTTACAGGAGCTTTGGGATCTGAAAAGAAATAATTTTTAGTGGATTTTAGTGGTATTTAGTGTCTTTTAAAATAGTTTGAAAGGTTGCAATGCACCACGGCAGCAAATTATTAATTGCACTTCGAGATGGACGATTAATGGGATTAATTTAATGAGATTAATGTCAAGTGTTGGTGGTGGGCAGGTTTTGAGAAATGGGTAAAATTCCAATGTAAATTCCAGCAGGAAATGGTTTAAATTCCAGTGCAGGTGGTGGGATTTCTGTGCCTGTGTTTGCCCAAACCTCCTCCCATCATCTCTTCAGCCTCTCCTCATCACCAGGATAACAGGGAAGACAATGAATTCTTACAGGAAATTCTGTATATGGATTTTTTTCCCCTCTCTCTCCTGAGAAAACAATAATTACGTGGTGAGGAACATTGGCTGCATTGCAGGAGTCACAAGTGACAGCTGCACACCAGCATTTAAATGAGAATTTCAGCCATTTTCAGCAACTTCTGCACAGAACTGGAAATGGAAAGGCAATATTTGGGAAGTCAGATATATTAAAAAAACAAACATTGGCCCTAAATATCCCCTTTGGGTTTAATGGGTGAATTTTACCTTTGTACAGAGCCAGGCAAATGTTTTTAATCACTTTATTCAGCTTTAAGGGTGTGCTGACCCAGCCAGGATCAATTCTGTCCTGCAGGGAGATCTTCTTCTTTTTTCACTGGGTTAAACTACAGAAAATTTAAACTACACCACAGAAACCACCGAATTTTTATTGTTTATTTTCCAGAAAAATAACCCTCCTTAAGTTACACATCCCATTTCATCCCTGCCCGTGGCAGGGCTTTGGAACAAAATGATATTTAAGGTCCTTTCCAACACAAACCAGTCTGTGATTTATGGTTCTGTGGGTAAATGAAACAAAATTTTGCTTGGATGCTTTTGTTAGCACAGCCAAGGGTTGATGTGCAGCCTGCACACTGTGTCAGATTTGTTTCCAGGGGTGGCAAGGTCATTAAACATCAGCTGCTGGCTCCAGGTGAAGCAGAAGATGCTGTGAAGGTAAATAAAACCCCCTCCCTGCTCCCCACAAAAACACCCAAACCCTCCTGGCTGACAAAGGAATGCAATCAAACCTCGGAGAAAAATGGGGTTATTAAATCCCAGATTAAAGATAGGGAATTGGTGATTTTATCTCTCTCACAGACAAGATCCAATTTAGCTGATAGGGAGCTGAACCTGAAGAGAATTCTCTGAGTTGTTTATTTCCCCCCTAGAAATGCGTGGTTAATGTTAAATTTGCAAAACATGTCCTTGTTATGTTCCTTTTCAACCCTTTTTACCTGTCAGGAGGATGATGGGGGAAAAAAATTGTGTTTTATTCATCTCCTGGGCTTGGTGAAGCCATAATTCCAGAAAATTCCAAAGGGCTCTGAGTGCTCCAACCCTCCTGGATTTGCTGGAGGTTCTGCACCAAGTGGATGATTTTCCTGGTTTGGAAAAATCTCCTTCCAAAGGACTTCTGTAATCCCTGGTCCCTGGAGTGGCAGCAGAGCTGGGCAGGAAGAGGAAAATAACTTGGATTTACAGAGCCTGGGAAATGCAGAAATTGTATAAATAAAAGGATTAATTTTAATTTTTTTTTTGTCTAAGCAGAGAGAATTTGCCAGTGCAGTTTTCCTGCTTGGAGTATTTGAGATTTTATTTGAGATTTCTTTGAAGGGCTGAAGCCTCACAGGAGTGCAGGGAGTTCAGAGCCATCTGCAGGCTGAATTCCATCAGCGTTTCTGCTCCCTCCTCACTGTCAGGGAAGGGCCCTGGAAGGTGGGAAATCCTCATCCCCATCAGAGGAATTCGTGGATAGAGGAGGGAATCCAAGGAATGAGCTCACACTGGAATCTCATCCTTCACTCTGATGATGCCCTTTGAATTTCCCTGTGTGCTGAGGGACCTGGAGTGGGAACATTCCCTGGAGCTCCCTCTGCTTCAGGACTGAGTCCATGGAGATCTTCCCTCAAACTGCCTAAAATCATCTGGATTCCCTGAGGTGAGGAGGGGAATTCCTCTGGGAAGCAAATTGAAGCCTAATGGCAAATCCAGCCCAACTGAGCTGAAATTCAGACCTGAACTGAAACCCCAAATTTCTCCATGAAGATCCATCTGCTGAAAGGTTCCAATTTAGCTGCTTTGAGATTTGGGGTTGGGCACCCCACACCTGCACTAACCCAGCTCCAGGTTTGCTGCTCCCTGTGCTGGGGCTCAGGTTTCCCAAAAACTGGGTGGATTTTGCTTCCCTGACCATAATTTTTCCTTTCATGTGAAGCAAACAACCTGAGAGACAAAACACTTCCCCTTTTCTTGCAATTTTGGGGTGGTTTTGCTTGGGTTTTTTAAGTCTTCTCCTTGGAAAATGGGGCTGTTTGCTGCTCCTTGTTTGGTTGTTGTTTGTTATCCCTGTAGCAGCTGCTGGGAGGAGATGTGAGACCTGATTGTGGATGAAATGTTAATTAAAAATGGTAAAAAAGTCGTGTGAGTGTCCATCTGTCTGTCACAAAAGGGGCTGGAGGGACAGGACAAGGGGGATGGCTTCAGACTGCAGGGTTAGGGGGGGAATTGGGGATCAATTCCTCTCTGTGATGGTGGTGAAGCCCTGGAATGGCTTTTCCAGAGGCTGCCCCATCCCTGGAGTGTCCAAGGCCAGGTTGGATCAAGAGGAGAGTTGGAACAAGATGAGTTTTCAGCTCCCTTGCAACCCCACCTATCCCATCATCCTGTAATGCCAGTGGTCCCCCACATCCCAGAATATCATCCTACTGGAATGTTTGGGATTACAAAGCTTCTGGAGAGGTGGATGGTAAAAAAATCCCAATTTTGGGGGGTTTTTGTGGTGGTGAGATTTGATTTGCAAACCCTTCACAGCCCAGGCCAGCTCTAATCCTGTGCACATCCAAATCCACACCCAAAATAAATAATCTCATCCCTCTGACCACCCTTTTTAGGTGCATTTGTGCAGCAGCCTCACATTTTTTTGGTGGAAACTCTTGAAAGAGGAATTTTCAGAGCCTGGAGAATGAAAGTTCTTGCCTGGCTTTGATGGATGGTCCTTTTATCCAGTGCTGTGCTGGTACTCGTGCACACAACAGCCAAAGTATCACACACATTTTCCAACTCAATGGCTCTCCTCAGTGGAGAAAATCCATATTCTCTGCTCAACAATGTGGACCAAAAGTCGAATAAACAGTAAAAAAATAAATGGAGTAACCAGGGATTAGCAGACAGTGCATTATGTTGATTACCCACATTGTCTTCAGCTTAATAAATTCCATTTTGCTGTAAGTCAGCTCAATTGTGTGTGAAAATAGAGAAGGTGGAAAATGAGACTGAACAAGAGGGTTAAATGACACTGTGCCATTCCAGAGGCAATTAAAACCCAAAAACTCCAGCCCCTGAGGAACAGAAAAAGAGGAGGTTTTGAAGTGTAAAATAAAAAGACACAATTCTGTGTTAATGTGGGAAGTTAAAATTCTCTGTCCAAGGCTCATCATTAAACCCACACAAAGAACTTTTTGCTGCATCCGGTGGTACTTAAGGCAGGCAAAGAGGATGGAACAGAAATTTCAAGCCATGATTTTGGCATCCCATTCCCTGGATCCAGATTAAAATCCCTTGGATTTGCCCTGGCTCTGCCCTCAGTGAATCCCCTGGCCTGGGCCGTCCTGAAAACAACTTTCATCCAAAAAATTTCAGTTTTTGAGGAGCTTTTTGGAAGTCTCAGCTGATGTTAAACCTCATTTATTTCTTTTTCTGCTCTGGTGTGCCTTGGGAATGATGGAATTCCCAAGGAAACTGAAAACTCACAAACCACTCAGACAGAGCTGGGCAGGGAGGAGTGAAGAACACAGAGAGGGCAAAATTTTGGGAAGAAAAACTCCAAAAAAATGAGTGGTAGAAACACAAATTTACTTCTGCTCCGAGCCACACCTTCCCACCTGGAGGGAAAACATTCCCAGCTGGAAATACTGGGAATTAAAGAGCCCCCCCTTGTCCCCAGGACCACCCCTGGGTGGTGCTTGGCCACTCTTTGGAGGAGTTTCAGGAGGTGAAAAGTTCCAGCACAGCTGGAGCTGGAGGATTTCTCTTGAATCCGAGGACAAAAATGCATTTTATTGATGTTTTCCCATCTCCTAAATTGAAATTATCATTTAAAACCTTGATGTTTGCACACTGGATGTGTGGAGCAACGTTCCCAAAGGGATTTTTGCCTTCTCCATCGCTTTTTTACCTTAATTCCTCTCAAAATTCACCGTATTTCAGAGGGGTTTGGAGAATGTCTTTGATCCAGCTGCTTTTTGTGGATCTGGAGATCTGTCCTGAGTCTTTTCCTGCTTGGGAGCAGGGATTTGATTCCTCCCATTGAACAGGGAGAAGGTTTAATCTGAATTAAAATAAAACACAATTCAGGCTGTTCCAATGTTTGGGTGTTGTTCCTCCCTGGGGAAGTGGCAGGGATGGAAAACTTGGAATTTTCCAGGGTGGAGAATTTAAAATCCTGTTGGAGCAGGGCTGGGAGAGGGCAGAGTTCATGTGACCTCCAGCCTGGCCCCAGCACATGCAAATTTCCTCATTAATTCTCTCATTTCCCCTCTAATATAATCAATATTCCGAGTGGTAACAGCAAAAATCCCCAAAACCACAAAATAAATCCATTACTTTTGGGGAAATTGCCTGGATAGACAGAAAAAAATCCCCACTGCTCCTGTGCTGCTTTTCTTAGTCCTGGTTTATTGTTTCTACTTAATGAACTGGCAAATAAATTACAAAAAATGTGGTTTAGAAGCCCATTCCTTATTAATTCCATATTTGCATCTACAGGGTTGCTTTTTGAACATTAATGAATCAAGGAGATGGAAAAGCTTGGTAATTTAATTGCACAATTACCATTGCTGTAACATTTGTTTTAAGGATGTGACAAAGCTAATGGATGTTTCATTTATTTATTTCAAGTGATCATCAAGTTAATATTTGATTTTTTTTAAATATTTTTTTTTGTTTATTTTATTTTGTTTTATTTCCTCTCCCTGGTTTCTCTGTTTTAAAAATTATTATTCATCTGTTGAACCAAAAAGGAAATAAATTATTTCTACATAACTCTATATTCTAATTATTTCCATACATTTCTATATCCATCATTTTCTGTATAAACTTTTAATATTTTATCCATTTCCATGTTTGAAGCTTCACTAAGGAAAAAAATTCTTAAAATGGGGCTTTGAAAAAAACTTCCCTGCTGGAAAAAAAAAAGAATTCACCAAGGAAAGAAAACATTTCTCATTAATCCTGGGAGTGGAAGAGATATTATTGTTATTAATTCCAGTAATTAGGAGGAAAACATAACAAATTACTCCTAATAAGCCTTTCAGACAGGATTTTCTTTTAATCTCAAGGCTCATTTATATTTATTTTTATATTTTCACCAGCTGAACTTGGCATTATCTTGACCTTTGTTTGTTTGCTGACAGAGCCAGAGGTGGAAATCAAAGTGATTTGGGGTAAATTTATTCAATTTTAACAGTCAGGACAATATGTGAGGTAAAGACACTTTTTCTCTATGGATTTCTTCCTTAATTCTTCTAAATATGGGAATATTTGGGATAAAAGAAGGCATTTTCTTTCTCAAGGGAAGGTAACTCCACACCAGCCCTCTTTTAGTGATTTTGGGACCTCAAAATCATCTCTAAAAGTGACATTTTTTGGGATTTCCTCCCTTGATGGTCCCAAGAGAATTTTGGATGATGGAGAATCCTCCAGGATTCTGATCCAGATGCTCCAGGTGTGGTTTTAACACACCTGGAAGTTTTATTTACTTTATTTTCTGGGAGTTGCAGCTCTCCCCACCCAGGTTTTTGGCAGTTTCCATTCAATTTAAGGCTCCTGAGTACAAATATAATTATTCCTGTTGTTCTGTTCCCATTTTTTGATTTAAATCCTTTTTGGAATAAACAAGAGGCTGAAAAATCTTTATTTTTTGGAAGTTAAAACCAGTGCAGGGAAAAGAACCTTGAGCTCCTGTTTTCCAGCTCTTGCCTTAACCAGCAATTATTTATTTATTATTTATTTAACTCTCTTTTCTCACATGTAACAACAGTTTTTTTAAGTAATGTTTGGTTTTTTTCAGGTTGAATGCAGAGCTGCCAAAATTCACATTTTTGTCTTCACAACTCATTATTAACCACTTGCTGCTGCTTAATTCAGATTTTCCATGGGTTGAGTTCTTTTCTTTCAGGTAGATTTTTATTTTTCTGTGGTTTTGGGGTCAGTTTTAGGTCAAGATCTGAACATAAATTTTTGCTGTGCATTAGAGGAAAAAAAAAAGAGAATATTTTCCTCCTGGTTCTACTGAAGGAGGTTCAAGAGTCCACCTGGAATATTTTAAAAATCAACTTCACCTTGAGCTGCTCCTGCTGTTCCTTACAATGCAAATTTTGGCTCTTCCTCTCTCTTATATTTTCCCCTGTTATTTATTTTTAAGGCAGAATTCAATATTTTCTCTTCCTCAATCTCTTCCTTTTCCTCTCCATGTTCCACCAAAATTCTTCAAAATTCAGAGTTTTGTTCCCAAATCTGCAGCTGCCTCTTTTCTCCCATTCCAGGCATCACCTGAACACCCCAAATTTTATTTTTTTTAGCAAGGAGAGAACAAATTCTGCCAAACCCCAAAACCTCTGAGGTTTTTGGCAGCACTTGGAAGGATTTAATGTGTGTTCACAAAGTTGATTAAATATTCCTGCTTTTAAATTAATAAAAGGCTCTGTTAGGAGAATAATTGGAAATCAGATAAAATATGGATTTGGGATTTTGGAGATAAATAATAGAGCACGTATTTGATAAGAGCTTTAGAGTATTTCTATAAGAAGTTGCACTTTTGTGATTATTGCAGCATTAAAATTTGTGATTTTTGGTTGTCTGATCCCATCTGGAGATCAGGATTAGGAGCGCAGAATTATTTCCAACCCTCCAGACCAGAATTTCCCCATTTGGGAGAGAATTCCAAGGAAATCCCGTTTATTTTCCAGCTTTAAGGATTGCCCCAATTCCATCAGGACCATGGACAGAGGGAGGAAATGAACAGCACAAAAAGGATGGGTTTTAGCTTAGCTGGGAGAAATTCAGCTTGCCAGGAATATTTAAATTAAATTTTAAATATTCCTGGGAAAAATTAGATTTAATATTCCTGGGAAAAAAGTAGATTAAATATTCCTGGGGAAAATTATATTAAATATCCCTGTTCTGCCTGAGCCAGATCAGCCCCAAACGTTTGTTTCAGCAGCTCTGGTTCCTTGGTTTAATTTCTCTTTCTCCTCTCAGGGGGAGGTGGGAGCTGGGGATAACAACACCCAAGAGGCTCCTTCAAGCCCCCAGGTGTCCTGGGAGCTGATAAAAATTGGTTTATAGCAAGTAAAAATCACCCAAAATCTCTGAGTTTGTAAAGTTTGGGAAGAAAAATAAAAAAGCAGCAAAATTACAATACAGAGTCAAAAATCCACAGGTTTTTCACCCAAGGGTTCTGCTTTTCTATGGAAAAATGAGAATTTTCTCCATCAACCAGGCTTGTGGTGCTGGAAATGACAAAAAATGGTACAGAATAATTCCTTTTTACTGGAAAAAAAATAAAATAAAAGCCACCATCAGCCAAAATCTCTGAGTTTGTAAAGTTTGGGCAGCTCAGTTTCAGAAAGAAGGCAGGAGAGGGCTGGGCAATGACCCTCCTGTAGTTTTTATGACTTTTAATAACTTTTATAAATGTTAATAATTGTTGTAATTCTCTGGTCTCACATTTCCCAGTGCCATCTGCAGGGAAGGGAGCCCAGCCTGTCCTTCTGACACTCACAGCGTTTCACAGCTGATAAAAAATGATAAAAATGAATAAATTCCCAGTTCTCTGATAGCTCCTTCAGCAGATGATTTATTTTTGGGATTTCCCAAAAAATCCCAAGGACTGAGTGCCCAATTCCCCTAAACCACTGAGTTTTCTTTCAATAATCCAGCCTAAAACCAGTTCCAAACTGCCCAAACTCCACATGTAAATATCAGATTTAATATTTCAAATCACGTCTTAAATTAATTTGATTAAACTCCCTGCCAGCTCTTATAACTGCTGCGAGAACCCATCTCCTCCACAGATTTTTCACAGTAATTTATCATTATTTAATAAAAACTTAAAATAAAGAGGCCAAACTTATGTCACATTCCCTTGAATGTTTGGAATATTTCATCCTCCCTGCCCAGGAATTGGAGCAGATCTTTCACAGATATCAGGGCCCCCTGATAATTTTTTATTCCTTGCTGTGAGTGCTGCTGAAATTATGAAAGGGATTAGAGGGTTTCATTCCCTTAAATGTCAGCGTGGGGAAAATAGACAATGCTGTTTATAAGCAGCTCATGAAGGACAAACCTTCGTTTGTTTGAGCAGCAGTTCCCAGTTTCCAGCCCCCTGTTGAGGTTTGGACAGGCATCTACCAAGA
>VZRX01022412.1:44249-79245 GCA_013398075.1 Notiomystis cincta | reverse complement strand
TTAAATTGTAATTTTTGAAGCTGGTGTAGTAGCAGTCTCTTCCTTCAAATATTATTTTCAGCATATTGATGCTTCTGTAGCACATTTTTATTGGAACATAGTGGTTCATTTATATATTCTGTTGTTTTTGTTGGGTTTTTTTTTAGGAATGGTAAACTTATTGAAGAAAATGAAAAATATGTCCTGAGAGGAAGCAATACACAACTAACAATAAGAGATATAAAAAATATTGATGCAGGTCCTTATATCTGTAATGCTAAAAACAAAGCAGGAAATGACAAAAAGCAGACATTCCTTCAAGTTTTTGGTAAGTACTGCATAATATGGTCCATCTTTCCTTTTAAAATGTAAACAGCAAGGAAATAGGTGTTAATTCCCAATTTTCAGTGAAATAGTATTTCTGCAAGGTGCCTACTGATGCAGCAAAGTGCTTCCTGTATAATTCTACAACTTCTTTCTCCCTGTTGGCTACTTAACCCTTTACATCTGAATTTCACTTTGAAAAAGTTATCTTCAGTATTTACTTTTCTGCTATTCATATACAGTACAATGGAGTGCTAAATAATTAATTCACTCTCGTTTTCATTTAGAAATTGACTGCTTGAATGAAAACCAAGAGGAGAAAGGAGGAAATTCTGAAAGGGGGAAATTCTGAAAGGGGGAAAACCAGATTATTTTGACTTCTAAGTAGTGAGGGTTTTTCGTAAGGCAGTGCCATGCAGAGATGTTCCTGAATTTTTTTCCATTAATTTGTTTTTTTTCTTGACTTCTATTTTTTTAAATGCACATTTGCAGATGTAGTCACAAAAATACTGTCTGCCCTGAGCTTCAAAGGATAAAAGTAATAACCTCAAAACTCTTAGTTCTCTATGTTCCACTGCCCCACCTGTGTTAATGATTCCCTCCTTTACATAGAACTGATAATTTATTTGAAGTTTTTTTGAGATATAACCTAATGAGAGTAGGCATTTATGAGAATGTAGAAAACATCCCTCAGAATCATTGTGCAAGAAAAGACTGTAACTTAATTATGAAAAACCTACCAAAAAAAGAATATGTTGGGGCATTTTACATTAAATATAGCCTGTATTATAGAGAAAAATAATTTCTATTTGAGCAGTTAAATTCAATATTTAGGACAGGGGAAATTAACGTCACAGTTAAAAAACAATTAAATATTTATTGTTTAACATTAATTCCTATCTAAAGCTAATAATAATTTATAAGTTGAAAGAGTTCAAATGGGAGAGAGTAATCTGATAATTTACACTGAGGAGAGTAGATTCTGAATTATACAATACTGGCAGCTGGGGTCTGGGAGCCTGAGGCTGAAGCCTTGGTGCCAGGTGAACATGACTGTGTTGATGTGCATCCCACTGTCTCCTCTTTGAGAAACTCTTTATGCTGTGCTGACTCCAGCTCTGTGCTCCAGGTGGATTGCTTTCCCACTGGGCTATTATTCTGAGGTGCTTGAGAGTTATTCTCAACTTCTTTACAAAGGAAAGAAGATGAAATAAAATCTTAAATTTTATCCGAGCCTCAAGAAGCAAAGCATCTTTTGGAAAACCAAAATATTTCATTCAACTGTATTTCCAAACTTTTAAAAAAATAAAAGTTGAAGAAATAGAAGAATTTTGCGAAGTTTCAGTCAGAAATAAATGTGTGTGTTATTCAAGTAATTTTAAGTGTGCCTGAAATTTACTTAGTTTTTGCCCAGAGCAAGGAAAAATTTTAATGAAAGGGATAGAGAAAAGGAGACAGCAGATTAAAAGTGAGGATTTCCTGTATAAATTTTTTCATCTTTTAACAAACACTTTTCTGGGGACTCCATGGAAAGCTAAATCCTAATGTTTTAATGGATACAATGAGTTGGTTAAATCCATTATGAGCCTACACATCCTTATTGTTTTCATGACATCCTAAACTCTTAAATTTCTTACATCTTTTCTTTCTTGCCTGGTAAACCATTTGTTATGTTTAAGTTTACATAGAACTCTCTAGAGTGTCTCCCACATCTCTGTCCTCAGTGGTTATAGCTAATTTGTAGTGGACCAGGATTTTAATTTCTGCTACAATAAACTTTGCTTTTGTCTCTTCCACACAGGTTAAACCCTCAGTCATATATGCAACCAAAAACTACTGATACATTTTCCATCAAATGTGTTAAAGAAAGCTGCAGTCTGAAAATGGCAATGCAGATGGCTGCTTATTATAGATAAATAGTACACAAACAACTAGTTTATGCTAAATTGACCTATTAAATTACATTTTTCTTTCCCACTTCATTACCTTATTTGTCTCACATGTCTGCTATCTTTAATTTTAATTTACAATGCAAACTCCTTAGGGCAACAACTACTGTTTCTACAACAGGGCTCTGGCAGTACTGAAACTTGTAATAACAGTAATATAACCATAATGCAATAGAAATGATAGTAACATTATAGAATTCAGCACTTAAACTTTCCTGGAATGCAGGACTTTTGAATAGACATACTCATCTCAGTGCCATGTATTAGCTATGTATTTAGTTTCCATGCATGACCTAGATTCTTTTCACTTTGGGTGTTTTTTTGAGAATCAGTGCTAAAAACCCTTTTTGGTTCTGAGATAAAATCCTTACTCTGCAGCACTATAACACTTTTGGAAACCTATAGGCACATACCCTGCCCTCCTCAGTTCATCTGTATCAGTGCTTTGTTCCAAAAAGAGAGAAAAAACCCTGTTTTCCTCAGTCTTTCTTGATAGGATTTGATGATCTCTGTCTGTCATCCTCTTATCTGCTATAGTTTTTTTTGTATCATGAGCCATTTCTACCTACAAGATCTCATCCAGATGAATGCTTAGAACTTGTTCTGAGATTTTTAATTCAAATTCATTTATGTTTAGTCCTGCTGAACAGCTTGAAACCATAGGTGTTCATCCTTGAATTCTTTAAAAATAGTCTTTATATTTATCTCTGTTTGGTATCTATCACTTTCACCCATACTGCTCCATTTTATCTTTTTCTTTGGGTTGGCTTTTTTGGGTATCTTTGGTTTGTTTTTTTTTCCCCAGTAGTAACTAGCCGATTTATAAATGTATGTGTTTAGATACTTCTAAATGATCATTTTCACTTATGAAATACCACATTTTTACATATATGGAGAACCAAAAAAAAAATTCCTAAAATAACATAATAACAAGCAGTTGATTTAAGAACAGTCAATAAATTCAATACATCAATGCTTCCTACATCTTCTTACTTTCTCCAATGTAAACATTAATTTTTTCATCATTCCTTCTCCGAGGTGATGATAGTGGTTTTCATTTACATTAGAATAAAAGAATCTAATCAGACTAAATGAAAGAAAATGAGTTTTAATTAAAGACATATTCATGCTTAATATGAATAATGTTTGGATTTTAGGATTTTCATTTTGTTTTCTCTTTAGTTGCTTCTTTATAGTTCTTTATCATTCAAATGCCCTGTTATACAATTTGATGATACTTAGAGTTGAGGTTTTCAACAAGTATTCTCTTTTCTGTACTTAGGCCAGAGAAAGATATATCTGTATGTTAAATAATTTATTTTCCTAGAAAGAAAAGATATCATTTCTTTAAACAGAAATGATAAAAAATTTAGAGGGAGTTCTAGCCTAAGTTAATTTGAAGTTCTCTAGATATAGGTGTTTTACCTAGATAGACAGTGAGACGGCAGTCTGAGTAATATTTTATTGTAAAAGTATTTCATTGGCATTTCAGTGGGTTCTGACAAATTACTTCAAAAAATCCAATGGCAAGAATACCTCAACAAGCATTACAAAAGACACTTTGTACTTAATGCATAGTTTAAGCACATATTATTTTTATTTTCTATCTACCTTTTTAAGTATATTCTGATTATTGTATAGTGGTAAAGCTTTTTCAGCTGTTTTCAATGTAATTTTTATTGATTATTGAGAAACTATATGTTATTATAAATATATTTTTCATCATCTGCCAGATAGGAGGAAATATAATGGACTTCTCCTATCTTATTCCTCTTGAGTTTATTCCAAATTATAAAATTCAAAAGTTTTAGGTTAATTTACCCCATCGAAATCCATTCATCTTGGAATCACAAAGGCTGTATTGTGCCTCTGAGATTGGGATGAGGAGTGTTCTAAACTTTTCCCTTATTTTCAGTCTTAATGCTGCAGTCCTTTTATCTTTATAGTGCCTGGAGAATACCTTAATAATTTTCTTTTGGGCTTAGTAAGTAGATTTATGTGTTTTTTAATACCCCTTCTGTGGTTCATTTCATTTATTATGAGATGCTATTCTACACATATATGGAAGCTTTTCATTTAAATGCACTGATACCTCTAGAAGGAGAATCCTATGGATCTGTGTATGGAGCTATCTGTGCCTGCTCATCCCAGATATTGTGAAGTTCACCAACTGCATCTTCTCAAAATACAACTCGGCACTTACAGACCTAATGTTAAAAGTTCACGTGTTTTCTGCATTCCTTTTTCCTCCTTATTACTTACTTACCTTTTTGGAATACTTCTACTTTTTAAAATAAAAAAGATCCAATCTGTAAAGACAGTGATGATAGCTGTCCCAGAAGACAAGCCTTAAACCCCTCTGACTAGTAATAGCATTTTAGCACCTTTCAGTAATACCATCTGAAGAGAGAGGCTCAGGTTCATGATGCACTAAGTCAGCATTTCATAATGGTATGTGTATGAATCCTTATCATGTAAGGAATCAAATGTCTGGAATCTTTTTCTTAGATATTTCAATGTTGAGCTCTAGCTGGTTTACTAAGGTCAAATTGTACCAGGAGTTTCCAGGAGGAAGGGTTTTGCCACCTGATTCAAAAGTGTGTGTGCAGGAGGACAGCAGGAAGATATGATTCCTCCTGGGATATATTAACCAATGGATTAATCAGGCAGCCATACAGACATACACTAGATCTTTTCACCAGTACAACCATCTTTGTATTAATATCAAACTGTTTAAAATCATTCTTTGGATAAGACATAAGCAGGACTGTCTCAAGCTATATATATGTGCTGCTTCCCAGGTCTGATGAAACTCTTTGTTAAAGGTATGGGTAGAACCCTGTGAATTCAGTATTTTTTTCCAAAACACTGGTTGTAAGCAAAAGCCTCATTCTGCTATCCTTGTTCATCATGGGATGAAGCTTTATGGGGAGGCTGTATGTACACAGCAATGAGATAAATCCAGAATACTCCAAGGAAGGAATCTGAGAGAAACTTGTTTATTGAGGAAATGTTAGAATACTTAAAACCAACCTTCTTGGCTCAGAAAAAAAAACTTTCCAACCAGTAAATGTTGTTTCTCTATTTGGCATCATCACACTGTTCATATTTAACAATGCATGTCTAGTAAAAATAGTTCCTTAGCTTAAATAATTTTAATGAAGTTTAGATACTTTCTATACTTCAAGCATTATTTCATTTAAGCCAGGTCATTTAGCTTACAAATGTTTCGACTACATCACAACATCTATATTTCAATAGTTTTGACTGAAGAAAGTAGCAAAACCCTGAAGACTTCCTGAATTTGCATTCCAAGGCTCTATATTTTTATTTGCTTCAGATTTTCCAGAATACAACAGGCAAATACCAATTCAGTTTCAGAATGACCTTATCAATTTAAAAAGAAAAGTTAAAAAATTGGAGGCAGGAGGATGGGGGAAATCACTGTTTCAGTATTTATGTCAATACTAGTCTTGGCATTTTCAAATGGTTTTATTTACATGTACACAAATGTATTTTAATATTTTCCAATGTCCAAAATGTCATTGAAAAGTATTCAAACAGTGTAAAAACTTCTAGTCAATAGTAAGTTATGACTTGTGACCTACAAAAATGAATTAATTAAATAATATCCCCCATATGAGCTCTCTTCTTCCAAGTAATAACTGTCAGGTAGATGTATTTGATGATTAATCAGTGCTTATTCCTTTAAATGTCAGGTACTCTTGTCTAAAATGTCAAGCTAAAACTTTTTGTCTTGTAGTGATCCATTTGTAGAAGGTCTTGAAGGAATTCAGAATAAGTCTATGGCTGAGAATTATTTTTGTGTTTTGGAACATGCATCATCTTGAGCAAATTACATTGTTGTCATGTTGTCCAGATGGGGAACTCATTTTGATGGAAATAATTATAAATTTTGAGAATTTCAGGCATGAAATACTATGTACAATCCCCCTTAAAAAAAAAAAAAAAAAAAAGCTTTATGTCTGCTGTAGCTCTTTCCTTTTTTCCAGGGATGATGATATATAAAAGGAATGAAAGGATAGAACAGATTACATTGTGGCCAGGTGCTATGGCTACAGAAATAGAGGGACTGAGTGCCAAGGTGCAATATTTCACAGGTATTTGAATGATCCTGAAAGTGACAGTAATAATTGAAGTTATTTTGAAGTTTAACATAATTATCTTTTATCTCTAATTTTGATGGGTTTTTTAGGGCTTTCCACTGAAATCCCTTTTAATACCTCAGAGGAGTTTTGTATATTCTTGCCCAAAATGATATCCTGGTGTAATGATTTGCTTGCTACCTTCTACTGCATCCAAAAAATCTGGATGCAGTTGACATTTCAAGAATTCCCGAACACTCAGGGTGTTTTCTTTCTTCACATGATGTCACTCAGCCTATATTATATATTAATGAAGCAGGATATTATTTCAGTGCTCTTTTAGGTAAGGTGCTACTTGTTTCTCATCTCTATGTAGTAAACATAATACTCAAAGGTGAACAGGCAGTAGAAAAGCAACAGAAAGAATGTGGAGAAAAGAGATGAGAAGTGAGACCAAGAATTGTGTGGAGAGCATGGATAAAAGATAAGTGATGTGCCTACAGGCAGCAAGCTTGGACCTGTTTTTATTATTATTATTATTATTTGTGATGCTAAATGTAGCATCTGTGAGTCAATGCTTATAAATGAGGAGTCATGAAATTAAAGAGGAGGCTGGATGTAAGGAAAACACTCCTCACCAGGACAGCCAAGCACTGCAAAAGGCTGCTGAGAGGTTGTCTAGTCTCTGTTCTTGACATTTTTCAAGATAGTGCTCAACAAATCCCTGAGCAATCTGACCTGAGCCGGGTCTGTTGATGCTGTGTTGATGAGGGGGTTGGTCAAGGAGCCCTCCTGGTGTCCTGAATTATTCTCTTTCCCATTTCAATCCATGAACATAAGCCAATAATGCTGTTCTCATAGCACACACTTTAGTAAACCCCATTGGAAAACAGATTAGATCTCTTTATTTTCTGTTTCATAAGGAGTACACTGTTGTAGCACTTCCTCAAAAGCAAAGCTCAGAAAAACTGCTTAGAAAATACATTGCTTTCAACAAATGTACTTAAAGTTGATGAAGTCAGTCTTAAGACTGCCCCATTTTGATTCACTCATGTAAATTTTATTCACTGTATTTGGGTGTAAACATATTGAATCATGTTCTTATTACAGGAATACATGTTAGGTTTTCCATGGGCATGAGTATGTATAAAGGGAATAGGTTTAGAGAAACTTATTGATCATTATATCTGAGTTAATATATAGGACCAAAAAAATTTTAATGGAGATACTTGAAGTCATGGAAGAAAGTGATATTCTATGCACAGTACTAATACAGAGTTCTCGTGTCATACTGTACAGATAAAACTTCAATGTAAAAGTATTCACAGGTAACCAGAAATTGTATTGCATGAGGTACAGTATAGATTGAGAGATGTAGCTGCTATCTAATTGAGGCCATAGATTGGGATGATTTGAAGAATGCAAATAATATCTGGAATTTTTAAAATGTATCTTACAACCAGTTTACTTGGTAAGTAAGGATGAACACCTTTGTATCAGAGGATTCTTCAGTTCTCCATAGTGTTAATACCAGTGAAATGTGTTTGTTGCTGGGGGATTTTGTTAAATTCTGTGATTTATGTAGGCCAGTGAAACATTGCTAAAGATCAAAGTCAAAGAATGGTAATAATTCCTATTTTTTTTCTGAATAATATGCATTCAAAGACAAACACAGATTATTATAGGATCAAAGAACACCTGAGATAGGAAAATATGTCTGGAAACCATCCAGTCCAGAGTCAACCAGAGCAGACACCTTGGGACAAGTCCAGCTGGGGTTTGATTATCTCCTGTGGAGGGAGACTCCACAGTCTCCTGGGCAGCTTCTTCCTAAGGGAAAAAAAGCACATAAACATAGCCACCAAGCCAGATCAGCCAGGACCCATCCCACTCTACCCAAGAGAGGGATGTCCAGCTCCTGGGACACACAGAAGTGGTTGCTGTGCAGCTTGAGGTCAGAAAAGTTAATTGCTTTTATAGATAGTAACATTAAAACAGATGAAAGAAAGGAAAGAAAGGAAAGAAAGGAAAGAAAGGAAAGAAAGGAAAGAAAGGAAAGAAAGGAAGAAAGGAAGAAAGGAAGAAAGGAAGAAAGGAAGGAAGAA
Source organism: Notiomystis cincta (assembly GCA_013398075.1). NCBI lineage: Eukaryota > Metazoa > Chordata > Aves > Passeriformes > Notiomystidae > Notiomystis > Notiomystis cincta. The sequence continues at coordinate 70,782 of VZRX01022412.1, read as the reverse complement.
AGGAAGAAAGGAAGAAAGGAAGAAAGGAAGAAAGGAAGGAAGAAAGAAAGAAAGAAAGAAAGAAAGAAAGAAAGAAAGAAAGAAAGAAAGAAAGAAAGAAAGAAAGAAAGAAAGAAAGAAAGAAAGAAAGAAAGAAAGAAAGAAAGAAAGAAAGAAAGAAAGAAAGAAAGAAAGAAAGAAAGAAAGAAAGATTAGTCCTTTAATAAAAAAAATGGTAGTTTTAAAGATAGATTTTGATATGACATTCTTTGTGCAGGATCAGTAATGCAATTTGTATTTTTAACAGTGCAGCCTCAAATAATACAACTTAAAAATGAAACCACGTTTGAGAATGGGAAAGCAACCCTCATCTGTGAAGCAGAAGGAGAACCTGTTCCTGAGATTACTTGGAAAAGGGCAATTGATGGAATGACTTTCTCTGAAGGTGACAAGGTAAATCTTCCTCTCATGTATAAAATATCTAAATATGTATTATCTGCCTGATCTTCTTCTTGTAAGCAGAAAATTAATTTAGAGACAGATTAATTCTAGATTCCTCTGGAATTAGAAGGAATTGCTGTTTCCTAAGGCAGTAAGAGAGACACAGAGGTTCTAAATTTTAAATTAAAAAAAAAAGGCAATTAAATTATGAAAGGCAATTCATCTCTGTAGTTTAAATTGTCATGCATAATCCCTACTAATGTTTTCGATTTCATCTTGATCATTATGGCTACACATAGCCCTTCTTCAGAATATTTGGATTCTGTCCAGTAATCCTCAAAATATAGTGGAGCTTAAAAATATTTTAAATTAAAAAAAATCTGAATACTTCGTAGTTCTTTATTTCCCACTTCTCCTTTTTTCTTCACACTTTTTCCTGTCACAGAGGACAAGCTGTGCCTATTTTCCCATTTTGCTTCCCCATTTTCATATTTTATTACAAAAGTAAGTTGGGTAGAGAAAGATTGCAGCATGACAATGGAGAAAGTCACTTACTGTGGGAAGAAGAGTTGTAATTATGTGGAATGCTGAAATGAAAAGGGAATGGTGCAATGTTATTCCTGACCATGCCTATAGCAAGCTGTGTTTCTACAGAATTATTCTTTTTTTCCCTTTTTTTATAATTATTTTAGTATTTGAGCAAGTATTTTCCTCTTAATTTCCTAACACAAGCTACAGAACTTCTCTGTAGGGGTTCAAGTAAGAAAGACCATCTTTTTGGATAACTAATTAATATTTTTTACTCTAGATAATTATGTAGCAAAATACCTTCTTGCATATTCATAACTGTTGCTTAAAAAACACACAGAGGTAAAAACCTATACAGCAGTCATGCCATGAAGGGAATTAGATACGTAGTAAGTCACTTATTTTATAGGGAATTGCTGTATTAAGGAATCAGGTACTTTCATTATTTGTGTTCTAAAGGAGAAGGTCTGCTCTGGTCTAGTCTCTGACTTGACCTTTCCTGGAACTGAGGCAGTTTGTGTGAAGCTCTGTCTACCATTTTCCTGTTCTATGATTTCCACTTTGGAGCAATATAACAGTATTTATATATTTTTTTTTTCTAATAGTTTTGCATTAAGACAAAGCAGTTTCTCTCTTCCTTAAATATTTCAAGTTAAAGGTCATCTTTCTGACTTGCAAAGACTATGCTTTGTTCAAAGGTTACAAATGTTAGCCACTCACTTATGTTTGACATGTTCCCAAAATAACTTGCTATAAAGGATATTGAAAATGAGAGAAAATAGCAGAAAGAAGCTCAACAATGTTGGTGCAGTTGAACCCTGAAATTTATCCAGTGCTTGTATAAGACAGTCTTATATTCTTAATCCAGCTGCAGGTGATTAAACTGATGTGTTGCTGGAGTATTCTCTGAACTGTGGTTCAACTCAGTAATAGTGACAATCAAATGAAAATCTATATTCACTTCCTACTGGTGTGCTGACAGACTCTATGTGGAAGATAAAAAGCATGAGAATAAATACAGTTATGTGGTTTCCTTTGTTCTTGCCAAAGAAAGAACTCTGTGTATTGCTCATGGGAGATTTTTTGCTGAATCTCGAATAAATGTTCTGAAATACTGAATATGTCCTTGACCTACAAAATATGCTGCTACGTTTGCCCCGTGGTCCTCCTGCTCTGGGCTGCCAAAAGCTTGGCTTGTACTTTCCTACCAAATTAGGTGAATAGGGAACAAAACTGGCAGTGATTAAATTATTGAATAGTTGTTAAATAATATAGTAGTGTTTTGCACACAGAAAGAGAAGGGAAAGGTAAATTGAAGAAATCGAGTCAGAGCAACATAGAACATAATCTTAAATTGAAAATATTACTTATATGTGACACCTTTTAAAGTAATATCCCATCATGCAACAACATAAATTATGCATAAACATAACAATTATCATCTTTATTCATAGGATTAATATTTTGAATTTTTGGGTCAGTTTTTTCTTGATATCAACTGCACTTTATTCATCATTTCTGTTGAATTAAGAGTTGAATTAGGGGATGAGTTTTTTCCACAGAAGATGGAAGAACTGCTCAAGCAATAATATTAATGTGATCATTAAAAGAACATGTAAAGTGCTATTCTTACTTTTTTAATTTCCTTTTTTTTTAACTTTAGTATGTAGCTCCTCAGTTATATGGTTCTTAGTTTGCTAAAATGTGAACATACCTCATGTGGATAAGGAAGACTGCTGAATGTGAGATCATTCTGAGCCTGCATGGATTCAAAATGTTTTCTATCCAATGACAGATCTTATAACTAGGATATAGGCTTTTCTGAGTTTTGAATTTATTGTGTCCAAAAGAATGGAAAATATGCACCAAAGTCATAGATCAAAGAAGTAACCCAGCTGGGCTTAAGGAGGATAATATTAATGAGTATGAGCTCTATAATTATCTCTTTGGAAAATACAGCTTTGATAAGGATTTTCAGTACCTCAGAAGTGTGTATTTGAAAGTTGAAGCCAAGTGAGTTCAAACTAGAAGCAAAGAAGCCTTTTCCTCTCTCCTTTTATCATTTAGCTCTTAGAACAATCTACCACACAGTGTGTGGTCTCTCTTTCATTGAGAATTCGAAATAAAGGGGTCTTTCCCTTTTTTCTGACTTCTTTTGAAAGTTAAATGAAAAGTTTTCCAGGCAGTCACATTAGATGACCTCTGTAATCTGTCTGTGGCTGTGTAGCCCATCAATGCATGGGAGTGGGTAAGGCTGAATAAATGAATGGCAATGCATGCTGGAAGGTGTTTGTCTCACCATTCAGGGTGTACAAATGGAAAGGGAGGCTTAGTCCAAGGCCACAGCTTCACCTGCTGTTACAGCATCAAGCTAAAGCTCTCTGCTTGGTGCACGTACTCCTCCTCTGTCCTTCCAGTCCCTGACTCCCCAGCACCACCTGTCCTTGCAGTGATGTTCCAACAGTGAATGGCTGTGCCCCATTCAGCTGGGATTTGAAGTGGCACATTCCCACAGACCACTGGGCATCCAGCAGGCCTGGCTCTTTTCCCAGTAAAAAGAGGAGGCAGGAGCAGGGTTGCTTTGTTTAGAGCAGAAGGAAAGATAGTGATTGGATTTGATTTGGCATAATCAGTTATGAAATGGATTTTGGACATGCACATACATCTCTACACACATTCCTGAAGGACAGCACATCCTGATCACTGATACAAAATTGTCACTGATTCCTGTGTGTACTGCAGAAGTGTGAGGGCAGAGTTTAATGCCCCACTTTCATAGTATCTAATTCTAGCAGAAATATGAATGCTGATCAACATTGTTTGTAATTACCATTTCAAACCTTGTTTTGGAATACAAATCACAATAACAGATGGGGCTTGATATGAGGCAGTGGCTCCACTGTATGCTGCATGTGTCCAAAGTGGCATATGCTGCATACCCTGAGGAATTTCTGATCTAAACACATAAAATAAATGAAAGGAGCCAATGCAGAGAGGTCCCAGTTGCAACTTATGTGTTGGATTTAAGATAGGATTCTATACCCTATTTTTTTTTCTGTACTTTGTACTCTATTTCATGCAGATTCACTGAATGTGTCTTAAATACCTTATACTATTTTCCTAGTAGCCCCAAAGAAAACCCAACCTGCTATTTTTAATTTTATAATCAGCGCTGCAGAAACATTTTGAATTCTTCTTTCTTCCATTGCAATAATAACCTGGTTCTCCTCATAAAATTTCCTGCGACATTGTTTCTAAATATTTCAGAGTTCAGACTAATAATTAAGTTGTTTTCAAAGTTTGAATTCATTTTCTATTGGCATGCAAATTATAAATATTTGGAGCCTGTAGAGTTTTTCATAGTTTTCATGATCAGGCAATAGGCAAAGTTAATCTTTTTCTTTGAAAGGTCAAGTCTATTTTTTCCTAAGCCTATTAACTTCACTTCAGCTATTACAAGTGTTAATAAAAAGTATCTGATTTTTTTTACTCCCTGTTTATGTTGTTTTTCCCTACACAAAAAGAAGCAGTCTTACAGTGTCAGTGAAATATTTTGTCCTTCTTTCAAAACAGTAATGTGAGCCCTGTTAAGTTCTTGCTCATCAAGGATCAGGTCTTTATTTGAAATGAATCACAGAAAACAGAGATGTATCTATTCTGTTTTAATTGATTCCAAGAGGCATCTTTATTTTTCTGAGCTATCCATATCCTGCTCTTTGTAAATAAATCTCCTTTGAATAGCTGGAAAATACACCGATTATACCAAAAATATAAGCCAATCTCTTTGCTGTATTGGAGAAAATTGTTGTAACCTGTTTCACCTACATATTGTATGAAAAGATTCTACTTACAATATCGAAGAGTGTTTCTATTGAGCACTGAATTGTAGAATTTCAGGAGCCATCTGATCCATGGAAATCTGAATACATTTTGGTGTTCCTTCATCATCTCTATGGCATGTTCACCTAACTAATATGGAGCTAGGACAAACTCTTCAGTAACTAGAGGGAGCTGAAAGTAAATTTTTCAGTTTTGGGAGGTGACAATATTTGAGCAAGAAGATTGATTTTGATTGTACTCAGAAAGAAAGAGCAGCTTTTGTGGGTGTCCTGAGGAAGCAGGAAAGGTGTGATCCAATGTTTACAAGTTCTCAGGGGTCTCAATCAGTTGTCTGAGCTCCACACACTCCTTTAGCTAACAGTATCTGCAGTGATGGAAAATGGAACCAAAAATTCAGCTAGTAATTATTTTGAGATATTAATTGTATTGAAAACTCAGTAACAAATATTAGCCACACGACCAGAGGGCCTTTCAGATTTGTTCCTTTTTTGGGATAGAAGGTAAATTATCTCTTTCTCTGAGTAGACCCAAATGCCTGGACATACACAGAGACAGATGTGTTCGTGTTGTGAGGATGGCTGTCTGTGCTGGTATTGCACTAGCTCAGAATTCTCTCATTTCTATACATTTTTCCTTTCAGTAAAACTTTAGGGTCACTTTCTACTGGGAAAGAATTAAGTAAGCAGAGACAAAGTTCTTGATTATTTAAAGGGGACAAAAGGGCAAGAAAATGTAAAATTTAATACGACTCCTGTATTAAAAGCTTAAACAACCTAGGGAAAGACATTAATTTAGGAACATGACTAATTTAAGCAGTTCTTTAATGGGATGCCTCAAATTAAATCCAAATTTGTTATCTGTTCTGTAAATGGATACTCTTCTTCCCATCTAATTTATATTTAAAGTTTAAAAATGGTTTTCCATTTAATCCATCTGCTTATGTACTACCTATGCACCAAATAGATATTTTTTGGGTACTTTCTGTGGATTGCAGTGCTGTGTTTACTGGCTGAAATAAAGCCCTAAAGGCTTGGAAATGGCATTTATTTCAAATATTAATTTTTGTCATTTAGTTTTCAGTGATGATACTAGGTCTGTTACACTAATGAAGAGTGAAATTATCAGGGAATTTTTTATGGACTGAGATTTCCTACAATACCAGTGCAGCTTGGACTGGAATATTCATTCATTTCTTCTACAACACAAATGGTTGTTTCATGAGCTTTAGCCTAAGTATCACTTATTTGCTAATAGATTAAGAACTTCCAAACAGCTGTAGCTTATCTGGTGAAATAGAGAATCTGCACCTGGGTAATACATCCACACCTTATAGACTGGAGTCAGCTGTAGTCATTTATTCACTAATGTGCTACAGGACCTTCTCAAGAGACTTAAGAAATGTTTCATTTTCTACATTCTGCCTACATGGGGAGAGTGCACAATCAATGAAACAATCAGAAGTGCAACACAGGCAAAAATGTGGTTTATGTTATTAAAATCTGTCTGCAGTTTTCCTGACCTGAAAGGCAATGACCTTTATATACACCTGTATATATTAGGAGAATTTAAGTCTTCAGAAGTTTTGGCAAAGTCAGAATGAAAGTAAAGGCCTGTATTCAATTTTTCTATCCCTTGTTTGTTTTTTTATTTTTTAGTCTAAGACCTGTGTAACAATTTGTTCTTGATAATTTATTAATATCCTTAGTTTATTAAAAAAAAACATATTTTCCTGTCACATTCTCACTGTACAATCTCTCCATGTGTATCTGCTCATAAACTATTTTTCCTACTACCTAATACCAGTTCTCAGATTTCAAACACAGTGAAATTTTGATACTTTAACAGGACAATGATGACCAGTGAATGTCTTGCTACTTTAGAGGCTGTGAAACTTCATCTAAAGAATAATACAAAAGTCTCATTTCTGTACATTGGGAAAAGTGAAGACTCTTTGCACTACCCCTTACTGACAGGATATAAAATTCAGCAAAAAATATTTCTTAGGACTGCATAAATGGGCAATAGGTCTGAATTTTGATTCATGGTCAAAAGAACTCCCATCTATGCATGGGCTCAGCCTGTGTTATTAAAATTTCTAAGTGTTGCATAAATAATATTATTAGCAATAAACTGATTTTTTGCCTTTCTATAAAATCCTGCTTGTGCAAATGAAATTGTGATATTGATGACAAAATTACAAAATCTACATAGTCCCTTCAGTTAATATGTTGTTACAGATGTTTCTTCAGTGACATACTAATACATAACTTCTGATAATTTAATAATATATTCAGTTTCCTAATGTGTACAGCTGAGTCAGGAATCCTGCAAGCTGACTGAAAATAAGAAATAGACTGGCTTAAAGGTTTTGTTTCTCAGTGAGACTTTCCTCAGGAGAATGACATATGAGTGCTTGTGCTGCCATGTTGCAATCTCTGCTTCCCAACTTCTTTCAAACTCTAGTAGCATGACATTTTCCAATAATAGAAAACATCCAATTTAGCTGATATATCCAGCATAAGCTTTTATTTATATCTATATTTATAAATATAGAAATGTAAATAGAGAAACTGAGAACTCTATTCAGGACATCAATTAAATAAAATTACTTGAAAACAAATGCCTTTTCAGTGATGCCCAGGTTACCTCACTTTTTCCATTTTGCTTGCTGCTGCAGTAATTTCCTTTTGTTTCTTCAGTTGAAAAAAGCCCTCTAGAATTATCAGGGTTTGTGAGCAAAGACTGTGATCTGTGAGGTCAGGATCTGTCCTTCTGACAATTCCCTTCACCTTGTGACTCAAGCTGTGCCTCTTTCTGGTCTTCCATGACTTTCCTTCTCCTAAGGGAGTCTTTTTGCTTACAAATGCCACTGCAGGTCTCTGTCTTATCCCAGTTTCCAGACAGATTCCCTACCTATGGTCTAGCCATAATAATTTTAATAAAATATACATCAGCTGTACAGTAAACCGGGAGGGATCTCAAGTTGCATGCAGCTAATGAACAAGCCAGAAACTCAAAATGTGATTTTTTTAGTTTATCTTTTTTTAATTTTCTCTTTTCATTCATTTTTCTGCATGCCCTCACTACAAATGTTATCCCTGCAACTAAAGCTAGACTGTGTTAAGGTTTGAATATGAATTCTGTGAAAATTAAATTAACATATATATATATATGAATTAAGCTCTGTTTGAAATTGTTGCAGTAGCAGTCATTTTAAAGGTGGTCATATATTACAACAAAGTTTCATGTATATATCTAAGTATTTGTTATTGGTCCAAGTAATATCAGTTCATACAAAATAAACCAAGCAATTTTTTTAGTTCACTTATAATGACTTGAATATTTTAATTTAAATTATCTAAGTAATTAAGGAGGGAAAATAACACTTTAGTTAAAGTTGTTATACAAAGGCTTCCTATTCTTCCTTTCCCATTTACAATCAACCAGGCACTAGAGGCAGGCTGACAGTGCTTGTTTGCTTGTTTTTCTTTAAAAAAAACAAACCAAACCAGAAAAAGTAGAAAAGTATTGACAATTCATCACCCTGCCTTGGGTCAGTTTCAAGTTATTTTTGTCCATTTTGTAATGCAAAATGTAAGTTGACATGATTTGTCTTCATGTGTGACCAGCCACAGGTTTCTTTGATTTCTTTCCTTTTTACTTTTTCCCCCATATTTTCACTTGCTGTTCGCTAAAGTTGCAGAACTACCACCTCCAGTCCCAAGTTACAATAAGATTTGATCATCTAAGCTAACATACAATTGTATAGTAAAATCATTATTTTTAGTGGCTGTTTTATGTGAGGTCTGTATTGAATAAGAACATTGTACTTAAAGGTTCTTAGTCCTGAGAATTTTTCTGGCCTGAATCCATTTGACTCATGTATTTTAATGGCATTATAGCAGTTTTGGAGTAGATTCAGATCAGCAAAATTCTTAGGAATAAAGCCATTAAATACAGTATTTATGAGTGAAACAGGATTTCTAATTACAAAGTGCATATGTAATTATTAGAGTTGTAGTATTTCTGCTTTACTTATAAACACATTCATTGTTACTGTTATTGCTTATTGTGGTCAACACTAATGCTTGCTCTACTCTACAAGTTTATTTGATATGATGCTAATATTTTTGCCATTAAAAATCATCAGCCATTTCTTTCTTGTGATTCACATCATTAAGATTTGTGATGTATGTCTAGGATTTGCATCTTTAGCAGAAATAATCTTGAATCGATGCTCATCATTTTTTCTTTATTAAATATTTTTCTTACATATTCATTGTTGAGTAAAAACCAATGAAGGAAAGAAGTTCAGTTTTCCATTTCATGCCTTAGTTAGTGTTTGGTGTCAGGATTTCATGTCTCATCTCTTTTCATAATGCCTTAAGTTTGAAGGAAATACCAGCATGAATCAATTAAATATCAGTTCATAATTTCTAAAAGTTGTACGAAGCATTCAAGAAAACATTTTTCCCCTGAGACTGTACATGCTGCTAACAACCTGCATAAAACCTGCTGCCATTTACAGTCTGAATTCTATAAAAGTAACTGGTGTGTCTGCAGCTGAACAGAAAATCAAAACAACAGTATTTTTTTCTTCAACATTAGGTTTTCTTGTGACTTCCCTGGTGCTACACTATAGATCTACAAACAATAGGTGCTTCAATAATTTCTTCTTTGTGGAAAAACAAATTCCTAGAAATTCAGGAATTTGCAGCATGCTGACATGTATAATTAACAAGCTGAAGTTTTAAAATATCACAAGTTCTCCTATAAAAATCACTGAAGTCCAAGACACTGCTGTAGCATTTTTCTGATTCAGTGGACATTAAGGCATATGCACATAGCAATACTCTGGAATTTTCTGCTGTCTCCAACAGGTGCATGGATAGAATACATTTACCTGAAGAGAATGGGAAATATTGTGAATATACCATCCATAATCCAGAAGGGAGCTTCCATCAGCTTCTACACGATGATGGCTGTTGTGACTAACAGCCCTTTCTCTCATCATCAAAGGTAGATTTTCAGACTAGGAATTACTGGTCACGTACATTTAATAGACTTCTGGAATTTTACCATCATTTAGTATCAGCATGTCAGGTTGCAGAAGTTCTTATCTTTCATGCTGATTCAAGGAACATTTTCATGGGCAATTAAGATCTGCTTAAATCTCACATATAAGAAGCATCAGCCTGAAGTATATGACCTCAAGTTACCTCTCATGTGGATGCAAACACAACCTGAATTCAGGAAACTTCCTAAAAATGGTTATTTGTGAAATTCCAAAGATTATTCTATTAATATTTGTTTTCTCCTTGAAAATTCAGTGATGTGTAGTGGAAACATGACCAAGACAACATAATGACTTGGCAATTTTTAACAATTTGATCCAAAGAAGGAAGAACTAAGATTTTTTTCAATCCTTCCCCCCTGCAGTATGAGGATCTTCAACTGTATGCATCTGAAACAGATCTTGCAGGAAATTTAAAATACCTGCAGCTTTTACTCGTTACATGTTCTTGTGACTGTTCTTTAGTATGTTGCTCCATGTTTTCTTTGCAAAAGAAAAAATCAGTCTCAATTCTAAGCCACTACCTCTTCATCTTTTCTGTGGTTAATATATGCAGTGCACATCCAAAATAATACTAAAATACATAAGGTGTCAGAAGATATATTTGGTAAATTTGACAGGCAAAACTGCCCTGTAGCATTTTAACTATGGGCAGTGATGGCACTTTGCACATTAATAAGCTTTAAACAATAGGAAAAAAAACAAATAAAGGTATTTCAACTTGTCAAGATTTTAAATGAAGAGATTGTTTTGCTTGCAGCCTTGCACTTGGACTTCAGGGGTTGAAGGAGTACTTTGAAAGCCAAATGGTGAATTCTAGGAGGGAAGTCAGCTGCTCTAACCATCCAAACACTATTACTAAAATCCAGCTGCAAAGGAGTCACCAATTTCTGCAACTCTTCTTACCTTCCATTCTTGTTTTCAGCCAACTCAAAATGCAAGTTTTGGCAGTCCTACAACTTCATCTCATTTGGTTCTACTTTTCCTCAGTGGGAACTGGAGCAATGGCTGATAAATCAAACTCATCCACTACCCACACCATCCACCTCTGCCCAAGTGCAGCTTTCTACAGATACTAAATGAATGACAATTTCTGAGCATCATAATCAGCGAACTCTCTCCTTCTGAAAAGTTACACTGATTTTACTAAAATGGCAGTGGAATTTTGCAGATTGAATGCTCCATGGCATCTGAATAATTTATTCTGTTCCAGAAGCTGTCCTTGTCTCCATGTGGATGTTGTTGTCTCATCACATCCCCATCCTCTCTGCGAGTAAAACCCTTGAAATTCAGAGTTATCATTGTTCTGAGAGTGCCTTGGGAGCTCTGGTTCTTGACTTTGAAGCTGTGCATAGACCAATCAGCTCAGCATCAGCTGGTCAGGCCTTTGGGAATATTCACATGTGGAACTACAAATTATGCAAGACATTCAGGGGCAAGAGCATGAGAGAAGAAGTCCAGGAGTCGAATAACATGTATAGTATGACAAGAATTTTATCAAAACTAAAAATAAACATTTACTTTTATAGAACCTGTAGCACTAATCTCAAATCAGTGCAATACTTCTCACTTTTTAATTAGCATAGGATTCATTTGTGTTTAACTACATATTTCAAGTAAGCATATTGCATGTGCAGAAAATTTTCACTTTTGTTTTCCCCAGAAGGTACTTTTTATGTGGTGTCATTTTGGATAGTTTTACTTGGAGACCTGCTTAGAAGAGTTTCCTTTAACAACAGCAGAGAACTAGGTTGCTATCAATATTCAAAATAAAAGGGCTTTTCTGTTTCTTAATTTAGGGAATGTGCATTTTTGTGGATAAAATCACATAGTGACTTTACCTAAGTAAAACATTTTTCAAAGTCTCTGCTGAACGTTTTTCACTTGTATTTTAGTTTCATGCTGGTGATGAAGTTGTGTGGAAAAAAAAACCCAAAACACCAAAGCCCCCAAATCCCCTTTTTATTTATGATTTCTATGAAATTCTCCAATTAATATTAACCATGAAAAATATTTATTTCTTAAGATTTTATTATGATTTATAAAATGCTGTGAAACTGTAATATCTGAAGACTTTGTCATTCTTCCAATGTCTAAGGGTGTAAGGGTCTGTTAACATAATTTTTCTTTCCAAAGAGTATGTAAATCTGTATAGAACTGTCTTAACCTCATGTTTTTGAGACCTCAATGAGTGTTTATTCTCAATGGTGGTAGAAGATACCAAGTAATTCAGGGAATGATCACAAATCATGAGTACTGGGCCACAGAGACTATTCTGATTGTCTAGGGGTTTGTTGTGTCCCTATTATGCTCTTTATTATTATTAAGCCATAAGATAAAATACAGATTCTACATCTCTCATGCTATAACCTTTGAAAACAAAACAAGAGAATGTCCAACTTAGTAGGTATCCATTATTATTATTTCAGGCAGGCTTGAGAGATACTGACATTGCTAATTTATAGAGATTATATCTATATTTTGGTTTTGGCCCACTGGGAGCTCCTAAGCTTTCTTCCTGGTGGGGATTTCTCCTGAGGATTTCTGGGCAAGTGTAGTGTTCCCAGCCGTGTGTCTCTTCCTCTTCGTGGTGCCAGACATGGTACTAATGTGTGTTCTCCATAATTAGTGCACGAGAGAAATTAACTCCAGAAAGGTGCTACCAATGGCTAGAATCTTCTCTTTAGTCAGTTTATCCTGGTTTTAATAATTTCCTTTGCAAGAACAGAACAATGTAAATAGTGTGGCTTCAGTTTTTGCTCCAGGTAATGCTACATATTCGATTTTTGCCCCAGTTTCTTCATTGCTCTTTGCCATACTCAACTGCACTGTTATTGTGTTTTTTTTGTGCCATCACAATATGTCCTTGAATAATTTACCCAGATCTCTCTTGTCTGTTTTATACTGTAAATATATTCAGCCACACTAGTGGTTTTGAAGTCCTTGTGAAATTTCACCATAACTAAACTAGCATTTTGATTTGCATGTAGTAATCTCCAGCATATTCTGGGAATCCTCTCACAGACAGAGACACCTGCATCAAAATACTTCCTTTCATTTATTTATTTAATTAGTTGTTTCTTTGTTTGGTAATGGAATTTTCTTAGTCTATATTTACACTCTTGTTTACTTTCATATATTTCTTTCTTCAGGAATACCAGCCTGTCAATATATTTTTAATCAGGTATTGCACCATGTTTGTAAAAAAAGTAAATTATGGATTTGTACACCAATCCATCTGCAGAATAGACTCAAGGGAACAAGAAGCCACTATATAATATGCATTATAAGCAGTGAAGCAGAACACATTTTAGAAATTTTAGGAAGCAATTTTTACACGAGAACTTTAAAAAAGCAGAAATTATCTTTAGTAAATGCATCATTTTATGATAATTCTAGTGAGTTTTCCTTGCCTGCAAATGTTTTGTTTTATGGACTTTGAACCTCATAAATCCCCCTTAAAATGTTTCTTACCATATATTTGATTATAAGAATGAATACCATATGAAAATCTCCTATCATTCAAAGTATTTTTTAGCTTGGGTTTTGTCCTACCTATAAATCTAAGATATATTACATCATCTGCATTCGAATAAGAGAATGTGAGAACACAGGAAAATTGTACTGAATACAGTCTAATTTTTTCCCATCAGTATTAGAAAATATTTAAACAAACTAAAATGAGATTGAGAAATTATTGTAAAAGCTATTTAATTTAAGGATCTTTGTACTTATTTTCATTATTAATTTGTTTGATAACATCTATTGGTACTCATACATGTGCCTAGGGATATATGGAATTACCTATAGTGAAATATATATTGGTGAATTAAAGTATTTGGGATTAGTATTGAAGTAAGAAATCACTAATAAGTATTTATTATTGTATCTCTGATTCATTTTCATGTGTTGATTCACAGTTTAAATGAAACTTCTTAAGGAAATATTTGTCATCAAGGTTAAATCAGAAATTAAATTTCTGAAGTGTATATACCTTTTAGGTAGGAATAATGTAGTTTGACCATGGCATTACATGTTTAATATTTAAATAAAGAAGAAAATACTCATGGCTGGTATTAACCATATCATTGAAAGTACTTACTTTACATATATATAAACAATATATATAATGCTGTCTAAATAAGCATTTATATATATGCTTTATGTATATATAAATCAGACCTTGTGCATCAGAAATTAGAAAACAACTTAATATTTTATTTTAAAGAAATTTCATTTTAATTGTCCCATGAATTCCTTCCAAAAGCCGTGATGTTCACTGTTGTAACGTGTTTACTAGCAACATCATAACTTCTATTTTCCTTTTTCAAGCATATTGTGGAAGTAGAATTTTCAGTATTAAAACTGATCACTAAGAGGCCTAAGTTGCTAATTTTTACCAATCCAAAGAGGTTTTATTGGCTCCTGGGTTAGAATTCAAGCACTTTAATTTATGTACTTATGCTGAATTGTTTTCACAGGAAACAAAATTCAGTCTAGCTTGATTGTGACATAGAATCAGAAATACTTTTCTTTCTGTAGAAATCATGATAAAGAGCATGCTTCATTTGACTGCCTTACATCAGATATTTTAAGGTGTAAGTTGTGTGAACATTTCCTGTATTAAATCAAGGAACAAGTGTACTGAGTTGAAAGCTCAGCAATTTAAACATCAGCTGCCACTTGGTGAGTATTGAGTGTAAAATGCAGTAAACTTCACTGTGTGTATTATAGAATTTAACATAAAAATCTGCTTCAAGTTTAATTTCATGCAGTGATACAGGTACTTTTTCACCTTTACAATAATGAAGGTAGGTTAATATCAGTATTTTTAATCACGTTTGGAGATTTTTTTTTTCCCTTAAAATAAAAAAAAAATTACGAAGTACAACAAATTTCCCAAAAGTTGCCCAGAGAAGTTGTGGCTGCTCCATCCCTGGAAATGTTTAAGGTCTGGTTGGATGGGACTCTGAGCAACCTGGTCTAGTGGAAGGTGTCTATGCCCAAGCAGGCGGGTTGGAATGAGATGAGCTTTAAGGTCCTTTCCAACCCAAAGTGTTGTATGATTCTATAAGTAAAGAGGAGAAGAAAATCGCTTTCTTTTCCTCAGGCATAATACTTCATGAAGTTTGAAGCATCAAGAAGAGGACTTTTTCTTTATTTAGTTTTACATAATATTTGTATGCACTTTAAATTCAAATAATTTTGTGGAGAGGGACAGGGAGAGGGAAAGTAAATCGTTATGGATAATGATTTTTATAAAATTTATGTTCTAGAAAATTGGAAGGCAGCATTCATTTTTCTCCCTTGCCCTTTTCCATGGAATGAAAAGGAACTGAAATCCGGACACTCTAGTTGCATTTATATTTCAAGGTTTTTTTAACGGTTGTGAGCTTCTGGGATTTGCTCATTGTCTGATGTGTTACTTCTGTTCAGTTTCACAGCTGCAGTTGGGAGGACCAGAGATAATGCTTCTGTAATCTAAGATATAATGATATATCTGTGCATTTTTCTTAACAGCGTCATAACGCAGTGAGTGAGGTCATAAAGAAATTTTGAGTATGCAGTTCACTATTGCTGTCATATTTTGATATGTTTCGTGGTTTCCCTTGACAATGTTCCTTTAAGCATGTACTTATTCCTTTGATTATACTGCCTGGAAAGAGAACATGTTTTTCTACACTTTTTTATTTATTAGGAAAATTTAGAAGTTGCTTAGCTGTCAGTAATAACTTCACCATAGGTGAAGAGATGCTTTCAGTCATTTTTATCAGTAGTGTTTAATATATAAATTCTATACTGATAACCATATATAAATATATAAAACCTTCTTTTTTCCTGAATCAATGTGAACAGAGCCCAGATGGCCGTATAGAAGTCAAAGGGCAGCATGGAAAATCGTCACTGCATATTAAAGATGTGAAGTTGTCAGATTCAGGGAGATATGACTGTGAAGCGGCAAGTAGAATTGGTGGGCACCAAAAGAGCATGTACCTTGATATTGAATGTAAGTTTGAATATTTTGTTTTCTCTTTTAAATTTGTTTTAAAAGAAATTTTTTTTTAAAAAGTACATTCTTAATGGAAGGTCATTTTTTTCATGGTAATTCATGATTAAACTTGAATAAATGAAGAAAGCATGTCCTGTAGCTCATTACTCTGGAAGAATCCTATCTTTTCTGAAGTTAACAAGATCCTTGTTGATGTGTTGGTGATTTAAGCAGGACAGGATTTCTTCTGAAATCATATTCCAGTGGTATTATCCATTAACTTAAGGCTAAGCTTAATAACTTCAAATGTCCAGGCTAGCTGAGACTGCTGGGAATGAAAAGTATTCAGCGGGATAAAGTAAGGACTGATTTGAGCACCAGCTGAATCTTGAGCTTAACCTTCTAAGATTCAACAAAGATTGTTTATTGTTTCTGAGTCCTCTGATTTACTAATCCCTAAAAGGTCTCTAGCCACTATTATAACTCCTCCTGGAGTTATCATGTTTGTAACAGTCTCTTTCAGAGATGGTCTTTATTCCAAGCTCTTGCATTTTATCCAGGAGAAAAGCAGATTACTTTTACTTAGAAGAGTCTGATGCTTGAGAAGCCAATCAGAAGATATAAATCTGAAATATAAAAAAACTCATTGGGTAATTGCTACTTCAAATTGCTCTTCAAATTCATGAGCAAAGGTCTCCAAAAAATGAAAACAAGCAAAAAATCCTTTTTTTTTTTTAAATTTCATTGTTGTTCCATTTATCTAGAAATTTCTAGATACAATAATTTTACATCTCCAATGGAATTTGCGTGAGCCTGTTTGAACTGAGCCTTTGAACAGAAAAAATCTTTCCAGTGGGAGGATAAAAGCTGGAATAGGATTCTGTGGCACAGATATAAAAGTAATAATTGCAGACCACGGGGTGATTTCCTGAGGAGTTCTGAAAGTTCTTTCACTATAGAGTTGTGTGTTCTTTTTTGGCAGGGAAGCAATGCTTTGTGGCATAGAATAAAAATCTGGAAAAAAAAAAAGAGGAATGATCAAAAGAATTTTTAGGTTTAGGAATTGAGAGATTTACCAACCCAGAAGACCTAAGAAATAAATCCTAATTTGCTATATTTATTTTCTTTAATGAGTACAATGATAATTTTTTACATGTATTTAAAGGAAAAAACCTAGATAAAAATGCAAATTAAATGAAGTTTTTTTTAAAATCCTGATGACTCTCCACATAATTATATGAAATACATGGTTTGACTATGGTTGTGTTGCTGCTAATTAAATATTAATATATTTTGTATTCAGAAGAGAGAGATATGTTGCACCACATGTTATGAAACATAGACAATTAAAATTTAAGAATTTATTAGCAATGCAGAATTCATAACGGAGGGCATAATAAAACCTCTGCATTGTTACAATACATTATTATAACCTAAGACACTTTTCAGGGTGCAAGTTTTAGAAGAGGTGGAAAGAATTTAAAAGTAGCATAGTCTTTTTATGGTACAGCAGAATTAATATTGAATATGTGTGGGAACAATCAAATATAGTATATGAGAAAATGGAATAACTTAAAATCTGAATTTATGCCTTCATAGACACAGTTTTTGATATAGCATAAAATTTTCTATATTTCTAAAGTCCTCTGAGGAAACGCAATTTAAAAAGAACATATAAATACTATTCTATCATCATAGAAATCACACATTGTAATGATTACTTTTAATGTATAACACAAGATTTTTATTATGATATTTCTAAAACAGGAGTTTTAAGTTTTAAATGCTTAACTGATAGCAAGTTTTAACCCAAACTTTTTTTTTTTTTTCTGGCACAACTGTTGTTTGAATAACAGAAATACAACTTTTCTCAATTCCTTAAGGTCAAGTAGTTCTATGATGCAAAGCAAGTATTTCTGGGGATGCAATATAGGTCTGTCTCATATTCTGATTCATGAGTCAGAGGAATGTTTTGCTTTCCTTTGCAAATAACTTTGCACTTGCATATGAGCTTCAAATATAACTTATTTATCTTGCCCAGGAAAGAAAACACTTGTTTAATGGTAAAGAATTCTCCTGTTCTTTAAAATAATGTCCCCAGGAGGAAGTGGCTCTTTCCAGCCTCAACTCCCATCAGTCTGGTCTCTGCCATAAACTTCTGTAACAGAGCAGCCCCTTCAAAGAACCTTTCAGCACCTCATTGCCCCATTTCCATCCAGTGCTGGGTTGTGCTGAGCTCTGACAGTCCTTTCTCCAGTACTTTCCTTTATGAAGAAATGTCACTGTTATCTGTTATTCCAGTTATGGCACTTCATATGTTGCAGGCTAGGGAATTTCAGAAAAAAGTTCAGGTTCAAAAACTAAATACCTAATTTGTGGTTTTGTAGTGAACTAGTAAAAATAGGGGGATTCTGTGAGGTCAGTATCAAATAAATTTGATTCTCCTTGTAATATTTTCCAAGTGACATTTCTTCAGAATACTAATAGCTACAAGCAGTGCTATCAGGGCTTTTAGATTTTTTCCCCCAGATATTCATTTAAAAAATTGCATAAAACCCTTCAGAATATTTTAATTTTTCTCTCCCATTAGTTTGGTTTTGTTCTCTTCCAAACAAGTTTTGAGAAGAATTTATTCAGATATGGATCACTTTTGCAGTTAAGCCATTTTAATAGAACTTTTCATTATCTTTGATAATATTCTCATATAAACCACCAGTACTTATTAAAAAATTGAAATATAAATAGATAAGCTGGGACTTAATTATTTATATTGTTCTCCAGTTTCTAGAAGGAGGTAAACAATGTATCTATGCCTTTCTGTAAGTCAGTAAAAAAACTACAGCATTTTTCTTTATGTTTTATTGTATTTGACAGTTTTGTGTAGTCAGGAGAGGAAAGTGCTTCCATCACACCCTTAAATGCCAGCACAGTCAAAGAGGCCTAATGAAGGCACAGAGAGCTCTGGTGTCACTGTCTCATCCTTTTACTTACTGACCCCATCAGAGATTTAAACTGACAGTAAGATTGCACAGAATTTCTGTGCTTTATGCTTGTTCTCTCTTGGGGTTGCTCCTGGTGATAAGAGAAGTTCTCCAGGACAGGGAAAGAGTATCAGGTTTGGTACCAAATGGGCACAATTAACCCTGACTTTTACCTGAAGGAAATGCTGGGCAGACATTGTAGGGAACCCAGGTGCATTTTTAATGTTTTTGATGATAATTTTAAATATTTCTTCCTACAAAGTAATTTTTGTGTTTAGTTATGTTTAGTTTTCCTTATATAAAGTACGAAAAATAAATCAAAATTACATCAAAATAAAATACCGTTTTCAAATAGTATTTATTAATGGATTTCACTAAGTGCAAAATTTGGCTTTATACATGAAGCCTAGTGTATTGGATGGTAATAATACTAAGTAATCAGTTGAGAAGTTCCTATGTGGTAGAATTTATTATATGTACTGTGTATTAAGTTGTGTCCATTGTTATTATCTACATATTTTTATAGACAGAGAACTAACTATTTTTTCAAATAAAAAACATTAGAGAAGTGCATAAAAAAAGATAAAGCGGACTGTGTGCTGAGGTTTTCAAGACAGCCTGAGAAATTTAAATATATAATCCCTAGTGAATTACAACTTGATTTTACATAAAATATCAGGTGTCCCTCAAAGTTAGTTTTCCTATTAAAATGGTTGCATTTCAATATGGTATTTTTTTGTCTTTAAAAGCATAATTCAGACCTGACTAAAAGAAAAAATGTGGTGAGAGAATACATTAGTACTTGGGTTGGTGCATAATTAGCATTAGAGAAAGAAACAGAAAAATCTCAATTTTGACATGTTCTGTATGCTGGATCATCTTTCACCACAATGTTTTTCTTAGTTAGGGTGCTCCAACACCAGTACTAAGTTGGAAAAGCTTTAAACAATCCAGTAATTAACAACATTTATGATCCTTGAAAGACTCTCTATGTGCCCTTATAGTTTGCCCTTCATTGTGTTCAAACTGCCATTAAGCAGTCAGACATTTTCACAGCCCTCATTTAATTTTATCCTCCCAGGTGCACACGTTATGTAAGATGCTTCTGACTGCTCTGTACCACCAGGTGCAAATTCCTTTGGGCAATCCTCTTTTTACTGGAGAAAAGGCATGGAGCTATGACCTTTGGAAAATTCTCTGTTTTCCCATACACTATCCAGGAAGCATCCTGACTAAGAGACCTTTTTAGCTGAAATTACCAGTTTTCACATCACTATTTTTAGTTAAACCTCTCAATTTCAGTGCTGATATTCAGCTATTAGATACACTGGATGTTCCAAAAATGCCTACTTCTTCACAGTACTCAAAGAGTAATGTTTTGAGATAGAATCATCTATGACAAATATATTACATTGAGTAGCATTGTATATTTTTGTATGAGATAAGCCATGTGAGTAGCTGATAAAAAATGGTTTCTTAGAAAGCAATTTCTAAAAAAATGCATTTAAATAATTTATAGTATCTTCCAGGAATATGAAGTTTTTCTTAATACTGCTTTTCATCCAAACATGATTTTTCTAGTTATATTTCTTATTAGTTAAGTACCAACTTTGAGTGCTAAAAATAAAAATAATCATGCAGCATGTGCAATATAGTCTTTACCTGTAAAGAAAACTGTGCAGTATTTGTTATACTATTGTATTGCCTATCAATAACAGTCTTTTCCTTTGTGTTTGGTGATTTTTTTTTCCCTGCCACAATTTGAAACCAACCTCATTACTGTTGCAGTACTGAACTTGGTTTCCTGAATTGATTATTCTTTCACTTTGTTGTGTATTAACTGTAATGCACTGCAGTTGAGTGGGTTGCTTTGGATTCACACAATTTAATTTTATATATTTGCAAAAATATACAACAATACTTAGAAATGGATTCAACAGATTGAACTACCAGTGGTATTTATCTTCAAGAAAGAAAGGATTTCCATTACTGAAAATGCTGCAGCTGGGCACAGGATGTCACAAATATTATCACAGAATCACAGAACAGTTTGGTTTGGAAGGGGCCTTAAAGGTCATCCAGTTCCAACCCCCTGCCATGGGCAGGGGCACTTTCCACTGGGCCAGGTTGCTCAGAGCCCCATCCAACCTGGCCTTGGACACTTCCATGGATAGATCATCCACAGCTTCTTTTGGAAATCTCAGTGTTGTGATAAATGTCATAAATGTTTCAGCTGCCTACTGCTGTCAAATTATAGTAAATTCAAACAGTTCATACTTTGGTTTTGGTTTCTGTTAAAAGAAATCAGTGCAGCAACATCCCATCACTACTCACAGAATCACAGAATGGTTGAAATTGGAAGGCATTGCCTCTTTCCTGTCACTGGACACCACTGAGAAAACCTGACTTTATCTTCTTTACACCCTTCCTTCATCCATTAGTCATGAGGGCCCAGCTCTATCTTGTCATCACAGACAGAATCAACATTATGAAATACAATCATATGGCCCAGGAAAGAAACAAATTATAGGAAAAGCAATCAAGAGAAACAAAATATTGAAATAGTATAGAAAAACTTCCATCTTTTCTAATAAAATGCTATTGGCTTTACTTACATTCTCTTCTTGTCAAATTTATAGGTTAAAATGAGAAAACAAGGGTGGAAAAGGTCAACCTTTAACATCACAAACTAAGTGTGATAATTTTGACACATGAATGCCATTTGTATGATATACCATTTCCCTTCTTTGCACCTGTGCAGTTGCACAGAAGGAAGTTAAGTATGCCATTGCAGTGACTTCAAGGGGAAAAGAAAGTTGAATTCTGTGCAAAAGATGAGGTTTATCACATAAAATCACTTTCCAAAACGTTTCACCAAACTTCACATAGTGAAGCAGAGTTGAATGCATCCAGTCTTTTTCTGATGTAACCACAGTATGGCAAAATACAGAAGTTATTGATCTATATAATAAATCTATGTATTATTTAGCCCAAAAAGCTGTAAAAATACTTTGAAACAAAAATTCCATCTTAAAAACATTCTGCTTAAGCATATTTTAATGACTTGTTAAACATAATATCCATATTAGAAATTTATCTTTTTTTTTTTTTTTACGGAACTGTTTACTACATGTTTTGGTTAACCTCGCAATTAGTTTGCTATCATTTAAAATAGATTTTAATAACATATTAGCTACTTTTAATAGAAGAACACAATTTTGAAATATAGAAAAATTTGGGTTTATTTTGTTTCACTTCTAATAACTTAGTTATTCATGGATATATATGCCTCAGCATCGTTTCTTAATGTCATGAATTTTCACATACACAATTGTCAAAAGTAAAGGTAGAAAAAAAAAGAAAAAAGAACAAGGAAGAATTTTCTGATGCTTCCTAGAGCAATGTTCTACGTTGTGAGTTGGTCTACAGGCTAAAAATTTTAAATATTTACATTGATAATTAATGTGATAAATTTTAAATGGTTTCACAAGTGTTTTAATGCTGTATAAAATGTAATTTATATTACACAATGATGACCTGTGTATGAAAAAAAGGCATCATGGCCTTTTCCCTTTTAATACCTCCAAGACAGATCCATCAAAGCAGAATCAAGGCATCTGACTATAATGAAGAAAATAATTAGGTAATATGATAAGTGTGGTGCTGAAATTTGAAACCTGAACAGAAGAAGTTTTTAGGGATTTTTTTTTTGTTGTTGTTGCTTTCTGGACAGCATTGCATGTAAGAATTGAGTAAAGCGATGAAAATGCTAAAAGTCCTTGCTCTATACAGCAACTATTATGATTTGGAGATGTATGAGAGAGAGACATTATGGAATGGAAGGATATCAATAAGGAGGCATGTTGTGGAGGTAAGGGTGACAAGTAGGAAAATATGGAAGGCAAAGACTGCATTTTGTTGTGAAAATGTGACACGTAGAACAGGAAGAAGGATGGGGTTAGGATCTTGGTTTGAGAAAAACACTGCAGTTTTTTACTTCTGCCTCTAAGACAATTATGTAATCTAATATTTGATGGAGAAGTCAGGTCATAATAAATTACTGCAGTAATTCTGTCCTGGAATACATGTAACAATTGAAAATTTGGTACAAACTGGCACCATTTGAGAATAATGTGTTAACAATTGGCAGCACCTGATAATTTTATTACTAAAATGAAAATTGCTGCTCGTCTGATGGATCTGTAGAGGGAATCTTCCTGTCCTAGATCTGATGGCCAGTGTTGGTGATTTACTGACATACAAGATGATTGATAGACGTATGCAAACAGTTTATTTTTTACATTAAGTTGCAGGCCTAGCTTCCTTATTTTACCTAGCTATGTTTTCTTTATAATTTCTTCTCCTTATTTAAACTAGTTTAGGTAAATTTAGAGAGATATATCAGTTCAAAGCAGACATTTCTATGAAATTAAATTTCTTGAGACTTTAGTTTGGCTTTTGTATCTGGTTTTTCTTAAAGTAAAAACAAATGAAATCCCCTAATGTCAAGTGAAATTTAAAAAAAACCTAGCTACATTGAATTTCTGCAACTCTGGCAGCACTTAGCACCTGAGCCATACATTCATTCATTGCCCAACATTATTTAATGTTCAGTTATCAACATGCTTTGCATCTAGCAAAAAGTATCTTATGGAAATGGAGCAATTGGTATTGTGTTTGAATATTAAAAATATTATCCTAGTCAAGGTTCTCAGGAACTAATGCTGCTTGCAAGTAGGAGAGGGCTCTTACTTTTCAAAAAACGTAGAATCAGTCAATAGTGCATCATACTATTGAATATCAATGTCATATTGTAATGAATTTTGGGAGGAACCAAGAGAATGTGGCAGGGGAAAGGAAATCTTACAGAAAGTGTGGTGTTTTCTGCATTTACTGTGAAAGAAACATGTACCTCTCAAAACTTTTGAAATCATGAGGTGGATTCTGGAAAAAAGACCCCTCTGCTTTTAACTCATAATCATGGTATTTTAAAACCAATATATGAAGAGTTTTGTTTGCTTTTCTATTTGGAAACTTCCTATGTGTGTCTTGGATGTTTTTTTCTTACAGCCACATGATTGTGATAGTAGAAGTAAAGTGAAAGTTAGTAATCCTAAAGTTATCCAATTCGTATCACCCTTTTAAGGATTATTATAGTTTCAAATATAGCCACCTAACCACATTTTTGAGGTCTTTCTAACATTATTTCTTCTTGGAAATGAATATCTGACAGTTCTTGTACTTGTCTATGGAGGTTCTTCTGCTTTGTATCCAATGAAGAGCTATTAATTTTAAAATATTAACTTTCAAAAAAGGTATGAGGGAGAAAATACAAGAGAAAGATGGATGGCTGTTAACTAAATTGTGGCAGAGTTACAAAAAATTGAGGCACTTTTACAGGATCGATGGCAAGGACAGTACTAGATTTGCCAGAGGATGCGGTTTATTAAAGTCCTTGATGATGGGAAACTTATGCCAGCATTAATCATCTCAGAGAGAGGCTTCCAATAATATACTACAGGAAATGTCCCAGTGTCTTAGACCTGACAATCTGTCACATATTTTTATTATATGTTCCTGGGGAACAAATAGCCCAAACTTTGAAAACCTCTATTCTTAAATTAAGAAGTGCAAATCTGATTCTGCACACCGGTTTTCCATTATATTTGTCTGGACACATGTACTGAATCAGGTAATTTGCTATATCTAATTTTGTGTATGACACTAAACATACACCAGAGCTGAATCTTTGTCGTCCTTAATTTAATTACCTTCTGGACAAGGCAGGTGATGTATTAGTCTGTTCTTGAATTGCTGTTCCTGGCCATTATAACTAACAAGGATATCTAAATGCTAGAGACAGCTTTCAGGTCAGAATTTGTTTCTCTTCAATAATCTTCTTACACAGGTTATCCAGAACTCATTCTCATTGGAGTGCCGACCTGTCAGTTTCTGTCTTGTTTCAGAAAATGAACTGCTTGAGTTTAGTGGATGATGGTGCCATAACATTAACTATGCTAAAATGCCATTCTAAATTTATAATTTCTTACAGAATCCTACGCCCATAGAATAGTTTTGTTTAGCTTTGTATCTATGTGATATAATCTTTGTTTCTTTCAATGCATCTTTTTCATTTGGATTGCCTCATCTCTCCAAAATTTTATTTGATCTTTCATAGTTGGACCTTAAAACATTATGAATTTTGCTTCATCCTGGGCTGTATCCAAAGCCCTGTGGACAGCAGGTCGAGAAAAGTGATTGTACCCTTCTATCCACCTTTTGTGAGACCTCCCCCTGCAGTACATCCAGCTCTGGGACACCAAATACAAGAAGGACATGGACCTGCTGGAGCAGGTCCAGGTGAGGGCCACGAAAATGATCAGAGGGCTGGAACAGCTCAGCTATGGAGACAGGGAGAGAGCTGAAGCTCATAAACCTGGAGAAGAGGAGACATTTGCAGCCTTTCAGTGTGCAAAGGGGGCTTATAAAAAAGAGATTTTTACCTGTAATGATAGCCCAAGGACAATGGTTTTAAACTGAAAGAGAGTTATTAGACCTCAGATTTTAGAAAGAAATTTTTTTTTTTTAAGTGTGTGATGAGGCCCTGCACAGGTTGCCCAGAGAAGCTGTGGCTGCCCTATCCCTGGAAGTGCTCAAGGCCAGGTTGGATGGGGCTCTGAGCAACCTGGAATAGTGGAAGGTGTCCCTGTCTATGGCAGATGATTGGAACTGGGTGATCTTTAAGGTCTTTTCCAACCTGAGCTATTCTAGGATATTGTGTGCATTCATTAAATAATATCAATGGTAACTTTTGTAATTTTGTGCAGTTTGGGAAAGGTTTATTTGTTTTGTTTTCAGTAAAGTGCTAAAAGTTCAGATATAAGAAATATCATTAGGGTTGATTTTTTTTTTTAATGGAGTATATTCAAGCTCCTATTTCTGCTTACCTGTTTAGAACTCCAGAATGTCATCTTAACTGGTAGTACTTTATGTAAAAAAAGCTTAAAAGGAACAGTTTGCACCCTGCATTGAATTTTGTCAGGTGTAAATTAATACTCAATTACATAGAAGCTAAGCACAGAACATTATTATTTTTCAATGGTTCTAATTTTCTAACTTACTTCCATTGAATCTTTTATTTTTTTAAACAATACATATATTGCATTTAAAGATCCTTTCATAAGATCACCTCATTTCTGCTTGGTTTTAGCTAATTTTCAATTTATGGAACTTTTTGATAAATATTCTGATTACTAATGTAATTTGTTTGTTAGTTATAATAAAACTGGTGGGATCAGGTTTTATAGGCATGTAAAATAGTCAGCCTTATGTTTTCAAAGCCTTGCCTTTAAGGTTTGTTATTTTTCATGCTTTATTTTATATTAAATATAATGTGTGTTTATGTTTAATAAATACTAATTCTGTAACCATTTAAGTGTATTAAACTGCAGTTAGTGATGAAGAACATACAAGAAAAAACAAGTTTTCTTTATAAAGAAATTATTCCCTTCCAACTCTAATTTTTGGTTTTATAAGAAATGTAAACTTTATTTGTACTGTCAAAAGAAAATTATTTCCAGAATTATATTCTTTTTGTAAAACATTACTCCAAGTATCTTACTCTGTTCCTGACTAGGAAACCAGAAATCATCTGTCTTAAGATACTTTCTCTGAATCAAGTCATTACCACAGCTCTCTTTT
>VZRX01022412.1:10953-44102 GCA_013398075.1 Notiomystis cincta | reverse complement strand
TTTTTTTTTTTTTTTTGGGTAGTTTGGAGCTCTTGAGTACTGAGGAAGTGGCTACAAAACCTTTTTACGCAGGCTTTTTGAGAGGGAAATTACAAAGCTCTTTTTTAAGGGGAATGCTTTACAATTGTGAGTTGTTTATTTGGGGATATATCTTTATTTGATGGACTTTTAGGCCTATTTGTGTTTTATTGTGTTTATGACTGTTATTACCTGTAGTTTTGTATAGATGCCAGTCCATAACTCACCTATTCTTTTAAAATACAAATAGATACTATGGGTACTCAAAATCTACCTTTAGAAGAGAGAGAAGTCTGAACTGAAGTCCCTATTCTCTTAAATGCTTTTATCTGCAGTATAGAAGTGTACACTACTTTTTCACTTGAAAGTCTTAAAACAGGATATGAGTTTGCAATGTGTACTGAAATCAACAGAGACATCAAACCATATTATGTTATCTAGGAAGGAAAGTTTCACAAATTCAGAGTATCTTTCAATCTTTAACATTCATGCCAGTGTTCATAGATGGAGTGAACTTATTGTGAGATATTGCACATTGGGAGACAGTGCTTTCATAAAATTTGTGAAATAACATTTGAAACCTCATGAAGATTCTGATGAGATTTCCAATCTATTTGTCGAACGTGCTGTTGATCCATCTATTGAACATGCAGAAATAAGTTTGTACAGTTTTCCTACAAGTGATTCCCACCATGAACTTCATTTCCAGAGGAAAAGTCAAGGCTCTGACCCTTGGTACTCTGAGATTCCTGACCATAGCTAACCATAAAACACGCTTATGCAGTTTGCTTTTTTCTTCATATTCTCCACTGGTGTGAGACGTCACACTCTGAAAACTCTTTGATAGTCTGTTCTTTGAATTAAACTGTTTAGCTGCTGAAATATGGGGTATTTAAAGGTCTGTGAAAATCAAGAGCACTAGAATTACTTATTAAAACTCT
The DNA here is from genome assembly GCA_013398075.1 of Notiomystis cincta. Lineage (NCBI taxonomy): Eukaryota > Metazoa > Chordata > Aves > Passeriformes > Notiomystidae > Notiomystis > Notiomystis cincta. Next base: position 43,143 of record VZRX01022412.1, on the reverse strand, counting down.
TGGAGCAGAAAGATGAGCTCCTGTGTCTCGTAAACAAATTCATAGCCAGGCAAGCTTTACTTATTTAGATGAAAATGCTTGTTTTTTCTACAAAAATAAGGGCTGAACAGTTATTAAAGGAGATGCTGCTGGCCTTGAGCAATGTAGCAGCTTTGATCTGTGCTTTAAAACTGCTATTGATAACAGTTCTTTTTGCTCAAAGCCAGTATGCCTACATACAGGAGCAGCATATGTCATCAAAAAGTTATGCTTTTTGACAGAAGCAAACAGGAAAAAGTTGAAAATGTGCACTTTAGGAAAAAAAAAAAGAAAAAAAAGGAGAAAAAAAACCAGTTGTTTTTAACCATTCCTGAAGCTAAATTTGACTTCATACTAAAGATGCTCAGTTCTGATCTCTGATAGACCTATTAGGAATTTTCTTGCCTAAAATTAAGCTATATGTGAGAGGACTAGAATAGATTTTTCAGGAAAAAAACACTATTTACCCAAGACAGAAGAAGAGGGAAAAGGCTACTCCCTCTCATTTTATAGAGATCACTAAACTTCCTGCTCTCCAGTGAGTAGAAGAGATAAGTGTTGTCACTTAGTTGCACTGTGGTCTGAAGATCACAGTTTGCAAACCCACAATTTCCTCTGTGTCAAACTCAGTGTTTGGTATATGTTTAATGCAGCCATTTCTTACAAACCACTCTGGTTTGTAAGAAAAACACCATCTTTTTCCTTGGCTGTAGCTTGATAATTTCATAAGGAACTGATATAAACATTGTCCTAAATAATGTACACACAATATATTATCTGCAGTGGGTAGAATACATTGCAACATTTTTTGTATTCTTTTACTATTTTTTAAAAGTTTTTCTCATATTGATATTTCAATATAGTGATATTTCAAATTTCATAGTGATATTTCAAATAAACATCTTTCTTTAGAAAGATTTCATAAATTATAATAAAATTCCAGTGAGAAATGGGTGAAGCCGTAGCACAAGAAAATTTGAGGAGTGAATGTAATTTCTCCGTAGCAAAAGAAGACACTATAAAATCAGCACATGAGAAGACAATATATGTTTTTTGGGTCACCTCCCTTTGTCATAGGAGGGTCTGACTGAAGAGTTTATCATCCTCAAGAGGAAATGCTCTTCCTCATTTCTGAGAGAGTGTCTTCCAAGGGCCTATTCTGGCCTAATGTTAAATATATTTAACAGGTATTCTCCTTCCAGAGAAGTTCAGCTGAAACCATTTAGGAGAGAAGAAACTTACCAAGATAAAAACCCAACAAACTCAAGGTTGAATACTCAAACTTCCATGTTCCATAATAAACTGGCACAAGAATCAATTGGAATTTCTCAGTGAACATGAAAGCTTGGATATGGGTATACAGCTTGTTTTACTAAACCAGTTAATAAACTTGTGCATTACTTCCTTTTTCCAGATGCTCCTACATTCGTGTCAAATCAAACCATGTATTACTCTTGGGAAGGCAATCCCATCAATATAAGCTGTGAAGTGCTGGCAAATCCATCAGCCTCAGTTCAGTGGAAAAGAGGAAAATTAGTTTTACCTGTAAAAAATACAACTCATTTGAAGACCTACAGTACAGGAAGAAAGCTGATTCTAGAGGTAAGATTTAAGATGGAAATCAACATGATGGCAGAACATAATTTTGTCCCCAATTTGGCAGAACTGTGAGTAATGTAGAGTGTATTTAAGGCTAAGACCTATAATTTTAAACAGTAACACTCTAAACAAAGGAACAAAACTCACAAACAACTATATATGAACTGATTTATGTACATATTTCTTATGAGAATTTAGAATATAAACAAGCCTTCTATGAATGGCTTGTGCTCAGTTTTCCAACTGCACTCAATAAAAATATAATTTGCATTTCTTGGAAGTAAAAAAAATCCATAGATATAAAACTAAACTATCAAGCTAAGACTGAAAATTAAAGTGATTGATGGGTAGGTGCTTGGTATCCACAAAGCATATATTAGTTTGGAGTTTTTTATTGTTTAAAGGTAAAATTATAAAGATGAACAATATCACTATTTTCCATTATCAAATTTCCTTATCTGAAGTTGAGAAGGGGGAGTTAAACAGCAAAATTGTATGTTTAGGTCTATATTTGGAGAATATACTAGATATGTTGAAGTAGGAACACATCTGCATATTTGTTAAGGAGAACCTACTTGAATTTCTGATAAAAAAGTTATATTTACTTAGCAACTAATATTTACAAAGTGTATTCATTTTAAAGATTGCTCCCACATCTGACAGTGATTTTGGACGGTATAATTGTACAGCCACAAACAGAATAGGAACAAGATATCAGGAGTATACACTTGGTCAAGCTGGTAAGTTAAAATTTTGTTTCCTTTTCTTTAAATATTTTTTCCTACTTTAATCAACATTAAGTTCAGAAACACTATCCTCTGTTTCTTTTTTTCCATGGACTGTTACAGATAATTTAGTTGTCTAAGAGTTGAGCTGCAATATAAGGTAAAATAAACCAGTTTCCTCAGAATATGAATCTTCTTTTGAATTAATTATAAGGCCTCCTGAAACTTGAAAAAAAAATTAGAATAACACTTTTTCCTTTACTCTTACTATATCCTACATTTATAACAATGTATTTTTATTACTTCAGCACAGAGACATATGGTTTGCACGCAGTACAAGTAAGAAGGAATTAGAAAATTCTTTTTTCTCTTTTCTCCCTCATTGATAAAACAATGACAAAAGACTGAAATACTTCAGCAAAGAATTTCTATCTCTATTTACACTTTTAGTTATTTAAAAGTAGAATTTGACCTAGAGTCAGATTAGCTACAGTGCTAGATTGAAATAATTTAAACTCTGGGGTATTCTACACCCTATTGTTACAGAATGTCTGAATATTTGTATGTCCTTCTGTTGTTGTTTAGGCAAACAGAAAAATCTCACTATATGTTTGTTCTTTGGTGGAAATTACTATTAAATGAGATCAAATAAGAGTTTATTAGCAGTGTGGAATGAACTAATGTTATTTTTTTTTTTTTTCATTAGGACACATATATTCCAAGTGACCCTGAATGTTTTACTTGCAAGTTTTGGTCTATTTCTTCTTCCTTTTTAATTTTTTATTTTTTATTTTTTAATAAGAAAATAAACACTTTATACTCCTACTAAGAGGACTTTTAGGGGAGCATTGCTGAAGCATGCACATCCAGTCACAGGAATACTCTCAGACCTGGCCTGCTGCTATTATTTGTGTAGTTTTACTCCACAGGGCAATTATTTTCTTCTGGTGTCTCAGGAATTATAAAACCCCATTTTTTATTAGTAGTCTTCTTAGACTTTCGTACACAGTTTTGAAAGTTTTTCCCATCACCTCTATAGGATACTAGGACACATTTGTACAATTTTTTTTGGCTTTGAAGAACCTTGGAAAGTGCTGAGCTTCCTAAAATAGTAAAATGTGGGGTGTGAATTTCTATGACCCACAATTTTATATCATTTAGAAGATCCATTACCCTTCATTTTACAGCTTTTTTGGGGTGTTAGCTGTGGTGTGATCTTACCTTCCCTTGACAGCTACAATTGACTACTGAGAGAAACAGTTTTTCTTGAAGCCACGGACATAAATGGGAAAGGAAGGAAAATCCCCACTTGAATCCCTCTGGTGTCTTACCTCTCAGGAGAGAAAATGATGAGAAAATATTGTGGTTGTCTCTGTGTGCTGTTTCTTCATAAATATGTATGCACTTGGGAGAGCATTTCAACATTTCAAACAGAGGTTCTTTTCCTTAGATCTGCAGAACAACATCTCATCACAAGGCATGATACTACATGATGATTATTTTAGCTATGTATATGCCCCCTGCATTTATAACTTATTAATTAATCAATTTTAATAAAGAACATTAGCATTGAAAAGTTAATTGAAAAAGCACATGATATTCTGTCATTTTATTTCAGGAAAGTCACACATGAGCACCCCTGAAAATGCTAGAAAAAACAAATTACATGCTACACTTTTTTGCTTTTTGATACAACTATATCAGAAATGTTACTGATGACAGTTTTTCAAACAGATTAATATTCTGTACTTATGCAATGTTTTGCTTTTTTTTTATTTTCCAGGCATTTCTTCAGCAAAATCGATGAACACTTAAAAAAAAAAAGTATTGTAGTTATAAAAAAGGGAATGAGGATAAATAGAGTTATGAGAAGAGATTATGAAAAGCATTAGTGGATATTCTACATAATGACATTAAATGCAGAAAGTAGAAAAAAAGAAAAGCAGGTTTTTTAGGGATAATGAACAGGACTGGAAGAACTGGGTTTGGGGTGTCACTTCTGTGCACTACCTGCTATGCACTACTTACAGTAGTGTAATGCATAATATTCAGTATTCTGAAAGATTGATATTTTTGGCTTTTGCCTCTAAATAGACTTTGTTTTTGGAATAAAACCCCAAACATAATTCACTGCTACAAGTTTCGCACTTAAACTGGCATCAGCTGGAAACGGAAAATAATCAGGGAAACAGAAGATAACACCATTATAATAATTACAGGTGTGAGATGTCAAATGCAGGTTTCTCCCTACTTTTATTACCTCAGTCGCTTCACTTTGGTTGATTAGGGAGGCGTAATGATTGATATTTTCCATAGTAAAGCCTATAAAATCATTTCATGCATTTAAATGCAGCCTGCATTGCCTTCTGGCTTTGATTGTAAATACAAGTGCTGGGGCGTAGAATACTTTTACAAAGGCTCTGTCAGAGAAAAATAAATACAATTCCTAGCTGGGAGACAGTATTAAGTAAAGTATGCTGTTAGGGTAAATTTCATCGCAAATAATGATCATTTTACTGAATAGTTTTCTCTTTAAATTCTGCAGGAATTACTTGTTCCTTCATGTTTTGTTCCATTTTCTGCTTTGCTGGATTTCAGCACAATCAAACTACCTTTTTTAAATTAATTTACTACTACTAAGAAAGCTTTCATACTGTCACAATTCCATTATCGTTATTCCTGTTGCCTTCCTTAAGAAGTTAGACTTATTGATGATTAAAAAATGAAGATTTCTTTCAGAATTGATATGCAATTTACAGCCTTATTTGTATGACAGAAAAACCATAACTGTTCACTCAGATTATACAGAGCTACTGTAGTTAAGGACTATGTTATTGGAATAGGTAATTTAATAAAATGGTAATTTTTAAGATTGTGACACAGATAAATAAGGATTTTGAAGATTTCTCTTTTTTTAAATATTAATGTAGATTTTGAGCACAGCTGGACGTATAGCTGGGCTGAATCTAGAGCCCTAAAATGTAAACTATGATTCACCTCTAAGGATCTTACAGCCTCACTCTTCCTAGACTTTCCTTTTCCCTTCTTCCATGTATTCTGGGATGGCATAGGGTTTAAAAGTCCTGCTGGGGGCAGGAACATTTCTCACTAACCAGAGTGCTCAATGTCCTGCCCAACCTGGCCTTGAATGCTTCCAGTGATGGGGCATCCACAGCTCTGAGCAAATGAGAGATGCTACATCAGCTGTATGATTTATCTTTTGCCTTTCTGCAAGAATATTACAGGGAATTAAAAAAACAGTGAGTGATGTCGTTAGATACTGAGAACTCCTTTATTGAAATAGATATTCTTTAAGCATCTTGTGCACAAAGTTAGTGAAGCTGGGAAATAAGGACAACAAAAGCAAATGAAGACATGGGAAAGACAATAATTGAGCTTCACATAAAATGCATCCTATAACCTGTTTCATGGAATAAAGTCATGCTCAAAATATGAAAAGGCTGATTGAAGAAGACTACCAAATCAAATTCAGAAATTTACTAGTCCATAGTTTTGATACTGGCACTTTGCTGCTGGTAAATGGATGTTGTTCCTTTTTTCACCAAATATTTGCATTTCCATACAGGTAAAAGAAAATCAAAGTAGTAGGACTTAATTTTCCCTGGAGAAGAGTATAATGAAAAAGAAAATGTATTCTGCCAAAAGCCCATTTGTCTCCACAAAAATATGGACAGACTTAAAATCTAGCTTGCCATCCACATCTTAGCAGCATCAGCTAAAGGATTTTTATTAAAAAATGAACCAAATAGCAATATATTTTCACTTAGCATAGATATGAAACTATCAACATGGTAGCAGTGTTTTGCTTTGTGTGGATGTTTCTTATTTTAATTTATGTATTATATTATGCTAGCTGTGGTCTTGTTTACTAACCAAATGCTTATTTTTCCAGAACTCTCAGAGATTTGGTGAAAGAAATACATGTAGAACTAATATTGATTTTTTTTTTCCATTCTAAGGATGTACAAGCACAAGCTATTTCATAGAGATTTTTGACTCCAGAAGTCTAGTCTCCAGCTTCGTCTCTTTCCTTGCCAAGGTCCTGGTGCTATTTAGATTCATCATTTAGACATAGTTATTTTCAGTCAATATACACCAGATGTACAGAGAGAGGAAAAGCTGGAGAACTGCAGTACTGACAGGAGATAGGAGACAAGAGCTGACTGAAAAATCAATCTCTGAGCACACTACCCACTGTCATAGAATCACTTCCTTTTCTCTGTTTATACCAGGACTGCTAAACTCTGAAAGGGAGTTATTTTCTTCCACAAAGCTATCCAAAAAATAGCTTGAAAAGAAAATCCCCAGTGATAAAAAGTGGTCATTTATTGAACAAGTTTGGTCATAATTGTAGGTCTCCACTTTACACATCAGTGGAGACAAATATGTACTCATAATTCTATGTGTACTTCTCTATCAGCTGGAATACTGTTTTTGGAACCAAACCAATTACTTAGGCCATTATCTCACAAAGTCCATTTGTGCAAACCAGTATTATGTGCTGAGTACAAAATACATAAAGTGCTATTTTACACCTATTGTTAGGGGATACTATTAGGGTTTTTTTGATTCTTGTTGTGTTCCACTGTGGGGAACTGCAAGGAATTCTTTTAAAAATAGGTGGTCAAGAACGAAATTAAGTCAAGCAAGACAACATTGTACCTGATGAAAAACAAACAAAAAATGAGTTACCCTACTAAAGAGGGCTAGAAAAGACAGGAGGAAGGAAAATGGAAAAGGAGGAGGAAGAGAAAGCGAGAGAGAGAAGAGACAGAGACACAAAGCAGGCATTTGCAGCAGAGGGTTGGGGAGTGCCAGCAATGTCCAGGTGGTGAGAGAGGGTGGCTGTGTGCACGCTGCCTGCTGGGGAGCTGTGCAGCTCTCAGAGATACGTGGATCCACAGGCACAGCTCCCACGGCCACAGGGGAGTGAGTGGGAGCTCGGGCAGGACATCCAGAACCTTGGACAGGGGATCACAGCTGTGAGCTGGCTCAGAGAGGGGTGGCAGAGTTGGATGCAGGTAGCTCAGGCAGGGATGCTGGGGAGAAGCAGCAGGGCGGCGGTCAGGGACACAGGGAGGCAGGACAGACACGAGGGCCAGCAGAGCCAGTGAGGGCAGGAGGGCCAAAAGGCAGGCTGGGGCCAGGGCAAAAAAGACAAGAAACAAGCTAGGGCCAGAGCAAGAAACAGACCTCAGCAGAACGGAGCCAAAGCAAAAACACAAGACCCAAAAGGCTTCCAGACTCAAAAATCCCAAAAAACAAGACACGAAGAGCCCCAGTTTCCAAGCCCAAAGCTGAAAACTCCCCACCCAAAAGACAAGTCTCATAAAGCACCCGAGAGCTTGTGGTGCAGTAATTTTTATGCCCTCTGGCCCCTCCCAAAGTCTGCTTGCTGGCAGGAGACCATTGGCCCAGTCCAACCTTCCACTGCAGTCTGCTGCTGGAGACCTTTCACCATCTGATTGGAGAAACCTCTCTGGGAGTGCAGTGTCCTTGATGGTCTCCTGCTGCCTGCCTGTCTCGTGTGAGCTGTGAAAGGGTTACCAGGCAAAGTCTCCCCAGAGACAAGGCTTTCACCCATCTTCTCCTGCCTCCTACAAGTGGCACATGTGCAACCCCTCCTCCACAGGCCTCTGACAGCCAGTATTGAGACAGAAATCAAGATTAAATTTGCTCTAATTAAATTCTTTAACATCATACATTAATATGGTCACATATTGAACAGAAAAATAGATGCTATGGAAAGAAAATGTCATTGACAAAATGTCTGACAGTTGTAGGGTCTTTTTATGTCTTTAATATAAAGACTGGATTTCTGATGAATTATCTCTTGTTTTGACAGCAGTATAATGACAAAAAAAAGAAAGCAGCAGAACCTCTCAGGAAGTATTCTGGAATCTTTGTTATCACTAAATGATCTTTAAATCACAGAAAATAAATCCCTTCTTTTTTCTACTACTTAGTCCTTCAACTTATATCTACAATAGTATATGAAATAGAGATCACTGCCTGTAGCTAACCTCCTCTAAGATTCATTTTTTGGTTGGTTTAGAAGGAAAAAGAAAAAGAAAAATCCACAGCTCTGTTCTTCCAGGCACAGACTTCAGACTACACAACAGTGCAAATTATTCTTCACTCCTGCTAAACATTGATCCAAAGCCTTGCAATTCTAACATGAAAATCATGGCAATGCTCCAAGTAATTGCAGCTGACAGGGGACAGCTCAAATGCAGGAATGTTTAGCTGGATCAGGACCAGAAGGCTGTATACCTTGCATGATCAAATTCATACTCATTAGAGAACTACAGAATTTGATTCAGTTCATTATGCTGTTATTGATCTTCTTTGGGGAAAAAAAGTTATAGATCTGCCTAGTTGGAAAGAGATAGGTATTTTATTATATCTTGATGGTATTGCTAGTATTTGGTTTTGGTTTTCACCAGGAATGTCTCCTGCTATATTTTCTTCAGGTGATTCACTCTCTTCTTTAGAATTGATATAGTTCAACTTTGAAAACTTACATAAAACTCACCTGCACGTGTGGGTGGCTTGGAATGTGAGATGCATCTTTAAAATAGTATGGTGGATGTATTTTTCACTTCAGTGAGTTCTAAACATATTGCGTTGTGCTAGTTACGCAAAATATCAGACTGGGTTTTCAAAGCAGCTTCATTTCATGCTTATTATCAAATGGAATCTTATCGTCCTCTGGCAGAAATTATACTTGGATCTGCAGTAGCAAACATAAGGTTCTTCCTGAAGGATTTAATCTTCCCTGTACCACATTTATTATAGTTAACCACACACAGGCATTAACACGCAAGGAAGAGAGATCTCCTTCATATTTAGAAAGTCAAGAACAGAGTGGATATGTAAATAACACATTTTTGTTTCATACCATATACCAAATAATTATTTTGATGCAGGCAGAAACACCAGGGAATTGCCTTATTAGAATATGATCCCAAAACTAAAAATAGTATGAATTAAATCAGATGTTCATTTATCCCCTAAATATTTTTGTTTGCTTCATTTTGAACACTTTTTAACAAGAGAAAAAGAAATCTTAGAAGTTTAGAAGCTATTTTTAATACTATAGGTATTTTCTTTTAGCTTGTAATTAAATCCGAAGAGCATTCCTCTTTAGTATTGAGTATTGATATTCATTTTCCCAAGTAATGGTATCCACATCACTCATAGAGTGACATTCTGCTTCAATATGGCTGTTTTGGATTGCTTTGCAGGGATTCTGACACAGTAATTTTCCCATTCCTCTCAGAACTGCCATTTGAGCTCAGGAGAGAAGGCATCTTTACACAGAAGGGTGCTTATTGACTATATTGTGGAAAAAAATAAGTATTTCTCTCAGTTTTAATGAGAATCTGAAGGAAAGAGATCAGTCATAAGTGTGTTCTAATCCTTGTCCTCTTTTAATTTTGGGATGAATGCTGACTGAGCAAGCAACTCATATAATTCATTCTTCTATGTAGTCAGAGAAAAAAAAACAGTCTGTTTGTTTTTTGAATATAATTTATTTTTTTTAAAGACCTCCAAATTTAACAGTTGACCTCAATTTAACAGGAGATCCAATAGCCAGGTCTGTGTTTTCATGGATTCATAGTAGACTGGTTACATTTGGTCATGTTCTATCTGATCACAAATCTTCAGTATCTTTCTAAGAAACATGAAGATTTCTTGCAAAATCCCATATCCTGATAATTGTTTCCTGGAACAGGAAAGCGTTTCAATCCCTCAAGCTGAGACTTGAATTCTACTAAAATTTGTAATGTCATGCATTCATATAGTTGTGTTTTTAAGTAAAAGATATTACAACTTTTCATCCATATAAATAAATCTATGCTGGTTTTAATCCAATGAACACCAAGTATTGGAAGTTTCAGGAGACCTGGAATCAGAAATGCCAGCTGTAAGAGGTATGATATTTGCATAAAAACACTCAAGTCTGACAACTGACAGAGGTATTCTTCTGAAAAAAAGTTAAGTTTCTGATAATTAAAAGGTTATACAAATCAGACCTTTTAGACTAGATTTGACAATGTCCTTTTCCTGAGAATTTGTGGCCGAATGTCATTAAATCTGTTCTTTATATATTTTGTAGAAAATTTTTTCTCATTTTCATTCAAGTACCAATGCTGGGTGAAGCACAGATTTATTTCTTTTTATTCACAACTGTCCGACAGCTTTTGAATAGAGACAATATTTTACGTAAATGATTCCTTACCCACTAACCAAATTACAGGCTTTGGCTCAAATTCTGGCATATTCTTACAAAAATATCTTTTATAACATGGAGACAAAAGCAATGTCAAATCTGGAAGAACGTATGCAAATCATTTTCAGATGGATCAGAAAAGAAATTTTTAATGGTGTTTCAAAACCCTGGTATTCTGACTAAAGAATGAAAATTCTTTCCATCATTTTCAGTATCACTTTTTATAATTATAACTCTTTACAATGTAGGACAATTAGAAAAGCCAGTCTTTTGACTTCTACATGTTTGATCACAAATCGTAAAAACAATGCAATATTTCTATTTTTAAAGAGGTACTGACCCCAATGTTATTTTTTGCTTTTGTTTCTTATGTAGCATTTCAGCATCTACAAACACCTGCTCTATTTTCATAGATCTTTTCTACTTTGAAAGATGTACTCTTGCTTTTGATTTCAGAGAAAATGTTTCTTTCAACTTATTTTGCAAATTAGTTCTTAAGCTGAGCAGAGGATAAGAAACCTTCCATTAATATATCTTCTTAGCAGCTTGAAATCCAGTCTTCCAAAAGAAGAAAAAGAGATTAAAGTTTTTGTCTGTGTTTCAAAATTCCATAAAATGGCCAAATTATTTATAAGATTCTTTTCATAATCTTATTTAGAAGAATTTAGACTCTGAATGATCTATTTAGCTGTAACAGTTTGTTTTGTTTAATTTGATTTAAAGTTGTTATTCTCTTTTACATAATTATGCAGTCAGAAAACTCTGGTCTCTTACAATTTTTCTATGATGACATTAGCTATTTAAAAGATCATATTATAAAAGAAAGTCAAAAATGGAAAATGTTTTTGCAGTAATTTAGTATATAAGGAAATGATTGTGGTTTTCTTACAGCTCTGTAATGGAAAGCGTAAGTTGTTTATATTACACAAATATTATTGCACCTTATTAAATATTATTTTTTTCTCCCTTGAAGACTCTAAGGAGACTTTTGTGGGTAGATTATCAGCTGCTTAGGCCTGTCTAGTTGCTGCTGATTTTTAAACTGTGTTTGTACCTTTTCAGATGTGCCATCCAGTCCGTATGGGGTCCGAGTTTTAGAGCTGTCTCAAACCACTGCCAAGGTTTCCTTCAACAAGCCAGATTCACATGGAGGTGTGCCCATCCACCACTACCAAGTGGATGTGAAAGAGGTAGCCTCAGAAACCTGGAAAATAGTTCGCTCCCATGGAGTTCAAAGTAAGTATACAAAAAATAAATGGGAGTCTTAACTGAGAAGATTATCCAAGGAATAGACTCTAAGTATATCTTAAGTGTTTCTTTCTTTGTCTTAGTCTAGTAGTTGTATCTCTGCATCAGTGCAGACCTCTCTACACCATTTAGAATATTCCTACAACTTTGTAAAACTCAACTGTTACGTTTTGAGTTTAAAAGCATTTACAATTCTTGTCCATTTTTCATGTCCAGCCAACAGCCAGCTTTTAAAGAGCATTTCAAAGAGAGTAGAAATGAGATTGTGTTTGAGAATGTGCATTATATATGCAGCTAAATGAATCATTTTAAGTAAGCTGTTAGGTAATATTTAATCCTGGGCACTAAGTACTAATTTTGAGCTATTTAGTAACTTTTTACATACCTGTTAATATTCATGATAACTGTTTCAAAAGAATATCATGTTTGATCAACAAGCATTAAATGCCATTTAAAAGGGTACTTACTTGCAGGTCTCTTGGCAGAAAAGAGCATAAGCATCCCCAAACAGACAAGAGTTCTTTAAGCTGCTGATGAGTTGGGGAGTTTATACAGAATACTATTAACTCTTATGTCCAAATTTGCCTTTTTGTATTTTTAATGCAAGTTAAGGTAGCCCCAACAGTCTGCTGATTAATACTTCAGGAGGTGAATGGTTTTGCAGCTATCAGCAGAGTCACAGGAGAGAAAAATATAGCAAATCTAATGTGTGTTATCTCCTTCCCTTTGACATCCTATAATCATACAAAAATTCTGCACTAAACTGAACATGTCCAAAATTACAGAATTTTTTCAGAGAAACATATAATGAACATGTAGTTAACATATATTCAAAACCATGTTTATAACTCCTTATCTTTTGTTTTTCTCAGCTCAACACAGTAACTGTGGGTATAGATGTAATAATGTAAATGATAGTAACAATCATTTTTTTCCAGTAGAGCTTGAATTTCTTTCAATACTAGAAGATCTAAAGAAGACATTGAATTTCCTCTATTTCTGGGGCAGGAACATTAATGGATATTGGTGTACTTCCTCCTTTCTTTTCATGCAGTGTTGCTGACCAAGTTTGAGACTTTTATTCTCATAGCTGCTTCCTTCAATGAATTTGCAATAATTTTTTTCTGACATGAACTATATCAAATAATAAAACCTGAAGTGGCCAGTCTGTGTAGTAGGGTGCAAGGTACCTGAATGAGTAAAAACCTAGTGACTACAGAGTCAATCAGTCAATCACACAGATGCTTATTCTCATTGTAAAGCCAGAACAGGAAAAAGTCCTCAGCGTTAACTTGGCAAAACAACATATTCACCTTACTCCCCATAAAACTTTCTTTCCTGTTATTTCTGTTGATGTGAAGTTTATTAAAATGTTGATTACAGTAAGAAAGATATGAAATTTGAAAGACTCTTGTTACTAGAGTTGATTGGAGCTGCCTTCTTCAAAAATTCATTTCCTTTTGAAACATTCTCTCAGCATTAAGTGTTTTTACGTTTTTGCTTCTTTTGGAGATTTCTGTATAACATGCTTTGATCTTGGAATCATTTTCGTCCAAGACTTGTTTGAATTCTATGGCAATCTATTCCAAAATTGGAGTAGTGACATGTTACCACCATGAAGTAGATTGTGAGTATTTAGGATCTCTGCTGCCATTCATACTCATATTAAATATTTCTTTGGTGGAAAGCTTTATTATTTCCTGCATACTGTCATTATTTTCCCACATCTTCCTTTGTGCATTTTAGTCTTCTTTTTCACATGGAAGATTTCAGGATGTAAACCATCTTGCAAGCATGTGTTTTCCTCTGCATTTCATTGTCTGCTAACTGTATACTGAAAGGTTTTGTTGAGAAAACAAAATAGGTGACCCTGACAATTTTGACATATTAAAATTCCCTTTTAATAACATATATTAACAAAAATTACTCTGAGTGATGACAAAAACTAGTAAATATGAAAACAACCTGAAAAGCTATCTTGGTCTACAAAGAGTCATGTAGTAAATACATAAATATTGAAAGGACAGTGGGTAATATTAAAAATTAATACTACATTCATAATTAATTCATGATGGTTTCTGGTATGTCTACTGATATACCCCTGTATAGCAAGATTGATATTGTATATACTATGCTTCTCTGAATTTCTCTCTGAACTATTTTAGAAATCACAAACTACTTCAGATTTTCAAATATTTACTAATCAGATGACATCATGTTTTCATAAATTTTATTGAAGCTATATTATGTAGTTTTATAAGAAAATCAAAAGTGACCTGGTTGCATTAATCATAAATCTCTGCAGGTATTCTTTAATAAGTTGAAAAGTTGTTCTATTTGTGAAGTACTGCAGGGCCAAACCAGAAAACCAAAATGTGTTACCAAAACACAGATTTGGCAATCCAGAGCAGAAAAAGCTTTTGCAAGTGGAGATGTCAAAAAACAAAATAAGTGTCTTTTTTAAAAAAGGAAATTCTGCTAAACGTAACTGGAATCTTTCTGGAACCTCAAACCTTTGCATTTTTCCTGAGCATTCAGAGGGTTTTAGCAATTTTTCTAAAACATCTGTTTAAACGTCTCTCCATTGATATTTTAGCCTACTTACAGTGTCATGTTAAGATAACCTTGAGATATGCTCTCCAAATCCCTATTTTTGCTTCCTGAAAGATTTTTCAAAGAAGCTTTTATTAATGTGAAGGCTTTTTTTTTCCTTTTCTTTTCTTTCAGCTTTTTGAGACATTTAGGATACTTTATAGTCTATGAAAGGATTATAACAAATACGTTTTTCTGAGGCAGTTTCTGATTGCTCTTAAGTAATGAAGAACCAGTTTCCTACCATGCCTCAACATCATCTCAGCTAAGTGAGGAGGATGTTTAGAATGCAGTCAGTTTTCTGTATTAGGATTTGTAGTTGGATCATCATAACTTCCACGCTCAGTCAATATTCCTTAATGGAAACAAAACCACTTTTTCCCTCTGTTAAGATTTTAGGGACAGTTTATGGCTAAGATTCAGATGTAAATGCTGTTTACACAGAGCCAGATAACTGCTTGCACATCTCAAGTGGTGCTGCATACATAATGCATGGGCCATGATTTTTTCCCAGCTGTAGGGAATAAAATATTCTGAAATTTTACAGGACGGTTATTTATCAGTCTGATTCAACTCAGGAGTGGTAAAACTGCAGACCTTTCTTGCCACAATGTACAAAATGTGCAAATTCAAAAAAAAAAAAAAACTTTCAAGGGAAAGAGACGGAAAAACCTATATGCAGGAAAATGTTGTACCTGGAAGACTGTTAGAATCCCAACATAGAGATTTTCAAGGCTAAACTGAGTCTTCTGCTCCCTCTCTACTGTGACCTAAAAGAATGATGTAGTTGTCTTCACACAGTAACAAAGAACAGCCATAAACGCATAAAAATAGTGAAAAATATTTTTTAAAATGGAACAAACATCACAGAAATGTGGCTACAGAAGCAAGTTTATAAATAAAGCATATAAATGATTAATAGGTCTTTCAAAAACTTTTTGAGCAGAATTGTTCCTAATGATAGCAAATCATTAATTTTAATCTGGTTATGATCCAACAGCTATGTAGAAAACCTTTTACAACTAGGATTATGATTGTTTTGTTTATATGAAAACCACAATAGATGCTTATCGAAGTTGTTAGGTATTTTTCTGTAATCAGTCATCCAGTAAATACAAATAAGTTTAATCAGGACCATTAAGCAGTGTGAAGTGGATTTATGCAAATCCAGTCTGCAATTCTCGTCGTTTGCCATTTTCTTCAAAGAATCCCTCTAAAGGTGACTTCTGTCTCAAACTTTACCAGTTTGAGCTGTTTTCAGGTAAGGAGAAAATTCTAGTCTTGGAGCTGTAACCAGGAATAATTTATTTCCCTGTTCTCTCCCCTTTGTCTTTTATAATGAAGAAGATTTCATTTGAAAGTCTGTGCTGATTGCAGCTATTGAAGGAGAGCACAGAAAGTGAAGCAATCATTCTGATACACCAATTTCAGTCTATTAAGGGATTTAAAATCATAATCAACACTCTTGTAGTTCAGCAAGAGATCAGGGAGCAAAAGGCATCAAGATTTTTCTGCACTTTTTAGGTGCTCCTCTGAATATGAAAATTGTTTTGTTGCAGGCTACCAGGAAATCCAGCTTTACAGTGGAGTTCTCTGTGGACTGGAGTCCCAAGGGGAGGTGGGTGTGCAGGGAATAGTCCCCTCAGGGCCCAGACATTTATGATTCTGTCCAAAGTGAAAAGAAACTCACTAATCTTGAAGTAGCAGAAATGCAGATAGTATTGGCAAGATTAATTCTCCAAGGAGAGTTTACATCCTTTTACCCAGACAGCTGGTAAATCCCTGAGTGTGGGAAGGTGCTCATCCACCAGGGCTTTCTTCTGTAGGCACAGACAAACCAGTGACAAGGTTTAAGACACCTGTGCTGGGAAAAATCACCTAACCACAATTTTATTTTTAAAGAAAGGATGTTAACTGATCTGTTTCTTTCTAATCAACAAAGACTTCATAAGGAAAAGCATTTTTAATTTTTTTTCCCTTTCTTGCAACATTGACTTTTCCAAGGAAGAAACAAGATAGAATCTCTGAAATTCAGTCCTCCCCATTCAATCCCTTAGAAAGCACCACTGGTATAACTCTTATAGAGAAGCCATCAAGGTCTTTTTTTATCCTAATAGCATCATAGACATTAGTATTTTTGGTTTACAGGCAGGAAATAATGCGTTTGTAAAGAATTAACTTTTACACAAATCCAAACCAGTGCTTGAAATCTGAAAATCGTGTGCTTTCTGAAAACATCAAGGGAACTCAAACCACTTTATTTCCTTTATTCTTCAGTTTACAGTTAGACAGACAAAGATTTTTTTTTTTTCAGAGCATTATATATTTATATGAGTGAAACACCAAGAAAAAGCAGTCTCTGTATTTCTACTGCTGCTTAATTTGCTGGTGATAGAACAGCATGAGGAGTAGAATAAAGACAGTCCCATATTCAGATTACTGTGGATATTCACCAATGTGATAGGTGGATGGCTGGCACTCTCTTAGGGATTTATGGACCCAATACAAACACAAACACCCCACCTTTGCTTCCTCTAAACTACTTGTGTTTGGAAATTCTCAGATTTCAAATCAGGTTTCTTTGTCCTATTTCTAACTATTGATTTAGTGACTTTTTTTCAATTAGGCAAAAATTTAAATTAACTAATTTAGGCTAGGAAAAAAACATGTATAGAAAATCAACGTGTTATATGAGAGACTTTTTTGAATCTATTTATGTCACTTGAATTTTAATGGTCAAGCATGTTCTCTCTTTTTGATATTAGAGATTCTTCTTTGGATGCCAGAAAGCAGAAACTTTACAAATAAAGTGCCAGGTATAATATTATTCAATAGTAAGTGCTACTTATAAATATATTTCATGCAGTGATATCAAAATATACCAAAGATAATTTCTCGACAAATGTTTATATTTCTTTACTGAGAATTTTACTAAAGGAGACAATAATTTTTGAAGCCTTGTGATAGCATAATCAGACTATGGGCAAAAAGAAGTGAAATATAAGTGTTTTTACAATTTTCCATTATAAGGCAAAATGAAAGGATGAAAAATATTTCTACATAAGAAGTGTTGAAATCTTTATTCTTTCTAGAAGAAAAAAGAAAACCTTGACAGGTTAACAAGAAGTTGAATTAAATTATTTTTTTGAAAAATAAACATAACATTATGAAAAAATCTCAGCTTGTACAGCATCTTAATTATATGCAAATTGAAGAACAGTAAATGTAATATTTCAGTTTCAGCTAATAAAGAGTTATCCACCACAAATGCAAATATTTGCTTTCAGCATAGTTTTAATTTTTTCTCTCTGGATTTTAACAATTTATAGCTCAAATCTGAAATCATAATTCTTTGTAATTTCACATTCAAATCTCAGCAGGTTCTGTTTATTTCCTTTTTCATCTAAGTACATTACATTTCATGTACTTCATGAAATCCTAGAATAATTTAGCTTCCTAAATTCCTAAAGGTCCCAAGAGAAACCTTGTAAACATAAGCTCCAACTCCCCCAGGTTGCAGCAGGGCCAAATTCTAAGATTTACTAGGTCTTTGCCCTGAGTTCTAAATGTCTCTATAAACAGAAATTCCATACTTAGCAGTTTGTTTGTGAAATTAGTGTTTTTTCCAAACCAGGTCCTGTCTCTACTATTTTATTCACATGCATTAAGTTGGATTTCAAGGCACTTTATAGAAGATAAGTGTTTTCTGTTATCCAAGATATGTTCTTAAACTGCTGTGCTGTGTGTCCTGCCTGGCACTGCTGCTCCTTTTGCTTCACACGTCTTTAAAGTCAGAGGAAGTTACCTACATGCTCTACATGTTGATAAGGTAATCAAAACTTGAAGTCCTCTGCCTCTGTGATATTTAATTTTGAATTGGCTATATCAATGAGAAGGCATATATGATGTAGGCAACCCATAATAAAATCTGTAGTAAAAACAAAACATAAACCAGTAAATTTAANTGTTTTTTGTTTTTATCTATGCAGATAAGTTTTGGGGTAAAACTACTAAACTTCATTTTCTGTCCTCAAGCAGGACATTTTGGTGGATATCATATGAACAGATATTCTTTCAAAAGACTTCAAAATTTTGTTGAATCATTGAATTATAGACTGGTTTGGGTTGGAAGGGACCTTAAAGCTCATCTCATTCCAACCCCCTGCCATGGGGAGGGACACCTCCCACTATCCCAGATTGCTCAGAGCCCCATCCAACCTGGCCTTGAACACTTCCAGGGATGGGGCAGCCACAGCTTCTCTGGGAAATCTGTGCCAGGGCTTCACTGACCTCACAGGGAAGCATTTTTGCATAGATTTCCCCTGCCATTTCAGAAACACCATTGTGCAAAAATATTCTTTCTTATTATAAAACAAATCAATTACTATCTTTTATTATTGAAATTGGGAGGAAATCTAATAGATAGATTAGTTAGAGCTCTCATTAATTACCTCTTAAGATGCAGGTTTTTTATTTATTGCTTCTTCTATACTGAGGCATGAAAGTATGTATCCCATTGATTACTAAAACAGTTTCCCAGTGTAACAATACTTTACCATTAAACCAGGAACGCTTTCAAATAGATTCTTGAGAAAAAAAAAAAAGTACTATGTAATTCAATAATTTTCTTAATGAGTTTAATGATTAAAGAAAATATGTCTGTATAAATTGTAGATCAAATAGAAATAACTGGCAAATAGTTTGGTGGGCTAAGTCAGCACTCAAAATGACTTTAAGAGTTGAAAATCTTCAAGGCAGAATTCATTAATTTCTACTGCAAGCTGCAAAAGCAGAAGGAAAAATGCATTCATCAGCCTGTCCCAGAGGGAAAATATATCTTGAGACATTTAATTCCTTGGCATATCTGTCAGATTTGACTCTCTATGGCATGAATTGTGATCTCATTCAGTTCAACAATAACAGTTACTCTTCCTGAGGAGTCTTTATGCCTTTCTGCAGTACTATATATATACTCCACAAATTTAGAAGTACCTGAAGACTCAGAGGTTTATATGTATGTTAAATGATGGCATAAGCCATTCAGAAAACATTTCTGTGTTTTGAATTGAGCTTTAGGATATGGTTCTTCATTTATCAGACTGTTAAGTAAGCAGTTTAAGAACAGCAAAACCATGGATGAAAAACCCCTATAAAACTAGACCCCAAAAATATATTCTTGCTTTATACTCAACCTTTTTTATGATATCATATTTATTGCTACATTGTCAAATTGACTGAAATTAGTGATTTCATTTAAGAAATTGTCCATTTTCATCAGGCAATAAGGGGTAATATTGTCAAAAAATTGTGGATCATTTGTCTTATCAGTTAATATACTGATGAACTACTGCGAAGCCTAAGCTCTTTTTTTTTCCAAAATCAACTATTCAGTTTGATTCAAAAATAGTTTTATCAACTAAAACCAGCTTTGAAATTACAAGCATGCAGGAATTGTGTATATGTGTATACATATATTATTAAGCTATAGTGTTGTAAGACCTGATACAAATAATATGTATAAATGAATAAAAAGCGCTTAATTTTAAAAAAAAGTACTATTCTGGGGGGATAAAATGGCATTATGTGATTTGCCAATAAAATTTTCAATGACAAGTTGTCATTAAAAAAAAATGTGAAAGAATGCATGCAATTTTATAACCACTATAGGCTACAATTAAATGTGAGGACAAAGATCATTTTTTATCCAATTTATTTTGTAAATATACCTGCATGTGAGAAAGTTATTCAGCCCTTTCATTCTGACTCTTTACTAATTTTGGCCTCCATCCAAATCTTAGCTGTAAAAGTCTCTTGTGGTTGAAAAGGTTGAACTGTAAGTAAATGTCTTAAACTAAATTACATGGATGGATTAGAGAGACTGGAAAGTGAGAAGTGTAAAGGGAAATCTATGTTTAAATATTTTAGGTTTTTGTACAGACCTGAAACATCAGGAGAATGAGATGTACTTTTCACATTTAAAGGTGAATAAAATGTCATGAGAAGTGAAGAGAACCCAGACAATTTACTGCACAGCATGAGTTCATAATGAAAAGCAACTGAGTGTTATGCAGATATAACCACTGTCTGAGCTTACTCTTTTTTTCCCTTGCAATTCTCTATTTGTAATTGCATTTAGTCAACCACTCAAAGCTCATTGCAGAATGTGATTTATGGTCTTCTCAAGACACAGACTTGAAAATATGTAGGAACAAATGGAAGATACTCTGCAGGAAGTATGTAGTAAATAATTTAATAAGAAATTAAATGGAGAATCAGTCATTCAAAATATTTCACCTGGTGCTGTTCTGGTAACTGTGGTCTCTTCCCTATTTAGACCTTCGGCTTTTCATAACTGCACACTCTCAAGTAAATTTATTGTGAACCTGCTGATCTGATGTAAAGGTCTTGCTGACGTGGCTTGTAAAGGTAAATCTTGTTAAGCAAAGACTGATGCAGTGCAGTATTGGGTATGAATAACTGATAAATGAGACACATGGTGCAGCTGCAAATTTTGCCTTTCAAGCCTGTATTGTATTCATCCACATTTATTGTACATTGCTTGTCCAGTTAGAAAAAGATGAAGTAAATTTATGGAATATTTATGTGTATATAAACTTCTGCTGCACTTTGTAATACAAAACAGAAAAGTGCTCCAGGATGATAGAGTATTCTTTAAGTATTTTCAAGGTCATTGAATGACAGAGTAGTTATGAATAGAGCTCTTCTGCAGCCACATACAAGAACAAGCAACAGAACAATAGCATGGCCTGATCTGTATTCCATTTCACAATATCTTTAAATTAATCTCTTTTTTATGACCTTTTTCCTTTCTCTCCATTTCTTTCTTCACTGGTAAGAAATAAATTACAGTATACAGGAGTAAGATTGGGATGAGGAAGAAATTTATGAAGGAAAATTATCTTTGCATGTAAGAAGCAAAAGAACAATTCTTGAAATCATCATGCATGTCATCCTTTCCATTTCCACATCTTTCCATTTACAGAGTAGGGAATGTTAGGAAAGACATTTGGGGTCATGAAAATGGCCTCTCTGGAGACAGCAGAAATCAGGAGCTGCTTTATTCTTATTTCAAGTGGTGGTGGTTAGGTTCCTGCCAGCTTCTGAATTGGGTAACAGAGCAAGTAGACTTTCTTTTCCTCACATTTTGCATGCTCTGGAGTTGAGTGCATGGCTTAGAGGAGTGAAAGACAGAACTCTTGTCTCAGAACCTGCTTCTTAGGCAGCTCCAAGGCTGCAACAACTTAAGTGAGAAAAGTCATACAGATTTTACATATTTTGTTTATTACTATTAGGAAGTAGAATTTGAGTGAAATTGAAAATGTTGGAATTTTAAATAGCATTCTTAATTGAGAGACAGGTCTTGCTAACATATATGAATTTACCTATGAAAAATTCTCTACTTCTCTGACTATAGTATTTAAAACATTAATTCCTGTGTGCTCTCAGGTATCCCTCTAGCTTACCACTAAGAATTTCTGAATTCTCAACATCTGTTTGTTTCACTGTAAGAGTATTAATATATTCGTAGTAATGGGCAGTTTAGGTCCATCTGGTTAATGAAGGCCGTGTCTAATTTGTGTATAATAACACAGTGCAGTTTTATAACACCATAAGAAAACTAGGGAACTGCATTTTGTGACACAAAACATTTTAAATATGTTGTAAAGTCTCATAGGAAAAAGAAATTGTAGCTCTGCAGAACTTTGCTGATAATAGGAAGAAGGTGCAGTTGTTAAAAGTTGTTATTTTCTTAGACTTTGAAGGCATTTTGGCCACAACACCCCCCTGCAGTGCTGCGGGCTGGGGCAGAGTGGCTGAAAAGCTGCTGAGAGGAAAAAGACCTGGAGGTGCTGGTTGGCAGTGGCTGAACATGAGTCCAGCAGTGCCCAGGTGGCCAAGAATGCCAATGGCACCTGGTCTGTATCAGCAATGGTGTGGCAGCAGGAGCAGGGCAGGGATTGTCCCTGTGGTGGGTGGGCACTGGTGAGGCCACACCTGGAGTCCTGTGTCCAGTTCTGGGCCCTCACTGCCAGGAGGACATTGAGGGGCTGGAGAGTGTCCAGAGAAGGGAACAGAGCTGGGGAAGGGTCTGGAGCGCAGCTCTGATGAAGAGTGGCTGAGGGAGCTGTGTGGGCTCAGCCTGCAGAAAAGGAGACTCAGGGATGAATTAATCCCTCTCTACAACTCTGTGAAAGGAGGTTGTTGCCAGGTGGGGGTCAGTCTCTTCTCCCAAGCAGTTACTGACAGGACAAGGGGACACAGTCTTAAACTACAGCAGGGGAAGTTCAGGCTGTACATCAGGAAGAATTTTTTTTTGTTGAAAGGGTTGTTAAACATGGGAATGCACTGCCCAGGGAGCAGTGGTGGAGTCACCATGCCCAGAGCTGTTCAAGAAACAACTGGACGTGACAGTTAACAAAGTTGCAGCCAGTTAGAGCTTGGACTCAATCTTAAAGGTCTTTTTATTTTTTTTTTTTAATAGAAAGAGAGTATATTTGGCCCAAAAATCAGTTACTAGTTTAGAATAAGTTGCTAGTTTAGACCTGAGTTTCACCATGATATATGAAAAGCAGTCACCAGGATCTTCAGGTGGCAAACTATGTGGATTTACTACACTATGAACTAATGTATACGTGTTCAACAGAACATTGGGAACTCATGTGGGCCTCATGTTTAGAAGATACAGCTTTTGTCTGCTGTGAATTCAGGTGAAGCCTGCCTCACCTTGTGCTCAGGATCTTTTGGTAACAAAGAATTCATGGGTAGAGTTTTGAGTGTAGGAGACCATTCTTAACTCCAGCTTTGTGTTGCAAATTTCAAATGGGATGCAAATCACAAGAGGAACTCCATTGTAGGAAGAGTAAAAGAAAAAAAAACCAAAACCGATACAAGTAATCCTTTCTGTCCTGCAAGGGAGAGTGAGAGGTTCTAGTTCCTGCCATATATGAAATAGACTGAGATAGACTGAGTTTGATTTATACAACTGAGTAATGAGACAAAGTAATATAGCTGCAGCAAGAGTAGAAGAAAGGAAGGTATAAATTCATCACTAACTCTGCCTCCCCCTCAAAGTATACTCCCTTCTTCAGTAATCCAGGTTAGATTCTGAACTTTGATATCAAACAGGGAATAGATAGTAGCATTACCTACAAGCTAACAAATAACATGTTTTTGTAGTCTCCTAACAAATGAGCTTGTTTTATTTTCTGGGTTGTCTCCCAGTAACCATTATTTTTAGCCTTGAAGGGTTCAAAAAGAGAAAAAACAATAGGATAAATGGCATAGTCTAAATTATCTTAATAAGGGCATTGATCTTAATAAGGGCCTTTCTGCATTGAGATTACAACGGTTATTCCTTTACTACATTTTGTAGTGTTTTGTGTTCACTCAATAAAGTATTACTTACTTAGATGTCTTAATTCTGCTCTCTTTCTGTGTTCATATTGCCAATGGAAGTTCCAGTGTATTCAATGGCCTAGAATTTTTACTTACAGGATAATTTTAAAACTAATGTCTACAGAAAGTTTATTTGATTAATGGAAAGGTTTAACTTAATCAGATTTTATATCTAGCAGTATAATTTGTACTACTAAAATTACAGCAATTATAGTGACATAAATATTTAACAATGAACCCTGCTGAGAACATTAGTCATATGTTAGAAAGCATTTTGAACAATACTTTCTTTTCACATCATGGGGGGAATATCTGATAGAAGTAAAAATCCCCATTGGTTTCACTACATTCATTTGTTGTTTCATTAAACTTTTTAATGCAATATTTTCAAGTGTCTGGCTGCTTCTCTAAGAAAAGTCTTTGCATTAAGAATTGTACAATAGTTTTATAGCAGAGGGCAAAATGAAGTTCCAAGAACCAAGATAGTGCACCCCTTTAATTTATAGAATCAGAAAAATTGGTTGGAAGGAATATCTGGTATTGAACTGGTCCAAACTTCTGCTTTAATCAAGACTGTTGCCTGTCATAGATCAAGTCAGGTGTGATTTTGTCTAACTCTGTCTCAGGTCCCAGGAGTGGAGATTACTCACTCTCTTGTCTTGTCACCTGTTTCAGTGCTTTGTGTCTCTCCTAGGGTATCAATATTTCTAATAAATAAAAAGATTTCTTCTAAAGACTGTGCCAAAGTTCACCATGAGATCTAGAATTTGTATTGACTAAATTAGTGCTTCTAAATGCTATGATAGGAGACTGTTAGCCATCATTGAACGTTGTTTAGATTGTTATCCAATAAATTGCAACACTTCAAAACACTGACAATGCTACACACACACACACAATTATATAAGTATTTCTTAAAAGCTTGTTCTGAATCACTTATTAAATAAATAAAATGAAGGGCTAATGAGTACTGGAAGGAGACCTGACACTTTAAAAGTTAGGTAATTCAAAGAGTGTTTGTTTTTGAAATGTATTTGAATTGTGTGATTTTGAAGCTGAGTATGTATTTCCATGTATTTTTACCTATTGCATTCTGTAATGAATGTTTTCATTCAGGATGCTTTTGTTTAATTTAACAAGATCTCCTTACAGGGTATATCAGTTGTTTCAAGGAATCTCTCTCCTGAATTTTAAATTTAGTGGTACTTACAAAGTTTTTAATTGTCCGTTCTTTCTTTCTTTCTCCTCTCCTTGTCCTCATCCATTTCTTTCTCTCTTGTCCCTTTCCTTTAGTATCTACAAGTGCCTTTTATGGAAGTTGGCTGCATTTTTAAAGATTTGGTATTAAGTAGCTAGCTTGGTCATCATAAAGGGAGTCAACAAAATATATAACTAAAAACTTGGAGAAAGGGATATTAAAGAGTCTGTGTTTGAAATATAAACTCAGTTGTAATGGGAAACAAAATCTATCAAAGTTAGATCCTGGTTGCACAGGATTTCTGATAGCATGCTAATCGGTACAAATGGCAGAATTTGTTCATTAAATATTTTATTTTATTTTAAAATTAGTATAACAGAAAAACGTGAAGAAGATATGAAGATAATATGGTCTTTTATCATTTGGAGTACAAATATTTTTTTGTAAACCTATAGCCTAAAAATAATACATGCATTCATATTTTTACTTTCTTTTCTTTTTTTTTTTTTTTTAACACTTCATAAGTGGTTTATTTTATATGCAATTCATGCAAGTGTGCTTCTGTTCTGAATAAAGTTATGGAAAGTTTACTGATACAATGACCTATCTCAATAGATTGCTTTTGTTCCAAGAATGTTTTCTTTGTATTCCTGTGCTCTTATTTTGATAAAATATAAGTTGAACTAAGGGTGGTTTTTTTTAAAAAAATTAACTTCCAAAGAAAATCTATTAATTGTTATACCTGAAATTTGTTAAAGGAAGAACCCCATCAGGATTCTTGCTGATTCAATATATTATAAACTACATTGTCAATCCACAAAATTGCTCTTTTCTAGGCCCTTTAGTTTACTCTTCTACTTGGTTTATTATTGTTAATTTATAGTACTGTGCATTTTTGTAGCTACAATTCTCCAATAGATTACTTAATCTTTTCTTACTAGATTTATTTCAGTAGAAATAGGTATCAAAGAAAATCCCTGAATGGGGATGCAGCTTTTGGTTCTGTTCATATAGTGATATCTCAAAATCCAGCCCAATAAAACTAAAAATTAAATACATGGAAGAAAGGAGCTTAACATGATAACTGTGTTTTATTGTGTTATATATTAATATTAATACAAAAATATTAAAGCCATTTTTGCCAAATGTATTTTTAATGTCAGCTACTGAAAAGCATTTTGTAAAGAAATTACTCATGTTAGTGAACATTATATTAATTATACCTGATCTACTACACAGTATATCTTTATTCATGAGTTTTTATTTGTATTCACAGTTAAATAAAGCACTAATACTTTTATTCAAAAATAATGTAATAATTATACATTATAGTACAAAGAATGATGGAAATTCTGGGAACAGAACCATTTTAACTGATTATAAAATGGTTACATTTGTTTCTGGTGTTTTAGGAAATTATTTAAAGTTTGATATTTTCTCCAATTTATGCCAATGATTTCATTGACAGTAGGATTTGCTATCATTATCTTTTTTCATACAATGTGCTACTTGAAATATTGTCATTATTAAAGTTCATTTATTTGTGCTAGCTGAATTCTGACATTTATAGCCAGATGCTTGAATCAGTATTTATGAAATTAATTGTTATTTGGGCAAGGCAGACAGATGGAACTGAGACAGCCTGGCTGTTTCTGCATATGAATTAACATTTTGTCTATTGTGTAGCAAAATCCTTTTTTTATTTTTCCCCTGTACTTCTCCCCCGTGGCAATTTCTAACTTCATTCTGTCAATATTTCTGTGAGCTAACTGTGAGGCTCAGCTAGAAAAAAGAGGTTTTATACTCTTCCTCCTACTGTGCAAACACATAGAATAAACAAAACAGTTGTTGCTCATCCCAGGCAGACAGATTTTGGGCAAAGTTCCTCATATTCTGTAACATCTACAAGAGCCTCAGACATTTGTACAGAACCTTAATACTTTACTACCTTAAGCTGCTCACTGCTGTCTTCCCATGACTTTTTCTCCTGTCTTTAAAAGAACATGAATCATCATCACAAAGAGAAACCTGTTTAAGCTTCATAAAAATGCTATTCATTTTTTTTTCCTCTGAAAGAGATTCAGGTATTTCCAGGGGACTTAGTTTTTCCTTGAGAGTAGTAAAATAATGAGTAATAGGTGCAGCAAAGTGCTGTTAAATCAAAACACTCCATTTATTAGCATGCACAGCAGTGAGGCTGCATTCATCCTCTGTAGTAATATAGATTCAGATTGAAGGGAGAGAAGTAAGAAGAAAACCCCAAACCATCTTCAAATTTGTAATGCTTCTTTGACAGAAATTTCACTCTGCCACCACAATCTCAGATATATAGGAGTGAAGATGTTATCTCAGCTACTTTGTTCCAAAATAAATTTATATCCTTATTCAGTTAGATCCAACATCCTCAAGGCATTGAATTTGGAACTGGAATAACATTTTTTAATGCAGCAGATACCTCTGCAATGAGAGCAATGTAATAATGTGATATTTCTGTTAATTAACCTCATATAAGATCCACTTTGGGATTAATGTTGAGGAACTGTACTGTTAGTTGCCCTAACCTTCTTTTCCTTGGTGATGGTTTATGTAATATAGCACAATCCTTAGAAGGTTTCTGAGGTAGATTATTTCAGTGAAAAGCCAATTTAATATGCCAGACATTTTTCCCTCTCATTCGACTATAATAAAGTAACAGAAACAACCTACCCTGGACCAGAGAAGCAGCTGGGGAATTTTGTTTTGGTTTTACTGACTTGGATTTATGGTATAATTTATTTCACAGCAAACCTTGCATTAGATGTTGCTTTCCCATGGTTCATTTTGACAGCAGTTAAAATTCTGCGACAACAAAAGGAACTTTTCTAGCTGAAATGCTTGCAAGCTGTATTTTAAATAGTTTGAAGTTTTGCTCTTTTTTTCCATTCAATATATTTCTGTGGGTTTCTTTTTTCCTGTACTGTGTTAACTTTTTTAATGTATTAGATTTGCTTGCAAATTGCAAGAACTTGTATAGTAAAAGAAGAACTTTATACTTAATGTTGCTTAAACATTAGGATTAACCTACCATCACATAATAGGTTAAACTGAATTTTTTATTTAGTAAAGTTTAATTCTTTTCTCTTGCTGTGTATCTTTTTAATTGCTGGTTAGCAAAATTAAAATAACCCAACCAACCAATCAACAATATTCGTGGCATACCTTGTCAAAAAATATTTATAATTTTGTATTAAAGCCTTAATATAACCTACTAAACCAAAACAAATATACCTGGTAACTTCTCGTGTCATGATCTCCTCCAAGGGTATGTTGAGATTTAAAGCCTCACTTATAAATGGATAACACTAAGATCTGAACTCTTGTGTATCATGTTAATTTATTAATTAACTAACTTAAATTAACTAATTTATTTAATTTGGGCAATTCCCAAGAGAGTGCTCTACTTTTCCCTCTTTGGAGTATTACTTCCAAATCTACTCCTCAATCTACCAGTCACTATGTGAATAATCTCAGCAAAATCAATCTACAAATTGAATTCTTCAGCTAAAGCTCACAGATACTGTAATTAGAAAGACAATATCTACTTTCTCAGAAGGCTACAGTTATAATTTTTCCTACATATATAATATATAAACATCACACCATCACTGATGCTAAGTGGGTATATCATCCTAACAGATATAGCTGGGTTAATTCCATAAATGTAATTGCAAAAGTCATTGTATCTAGATACATTGTGCTGTGCAGGGGATTCTAAAGTATACACTGGTTCTTTAAATACTGCATATGTAAGTAATTTTATTCAATTCTATTGGTCCCAAGAGTGTCTAGAAAATCAGATCCTTAGGTTTCATGTAGTTAACACATTTTCATTTTCTTAAATGTAGATTCATAGTCGTGCTTTTATGTTGTTTAACTTTTAAAAACATTTACAGTAGCACTAATATTTGGTATGCCCTAAGGTTTATTTTCAGTGAAATTATTCATCCTTGGAAAGTAATCATGGCTGAAAGGCAAGTCAAATACTGCTACTTCTTAGTTAAGTTTTAAATTTCATCCTAAGAGAACTTAATGTTATATCTCCAAACTCTGTTCTTATTCTCATGATGATACATTATTTTTTCATGACATGATTATACTTTAGAGTTCAATATTTTAAAATCTCATAAAATGATAAAGCTAAAACATGCTGGAAGACATACAATTCTACTGCTTTATTTACAACAAAACAGTTATGTTTCAATGGCAAATTCATGCAAAATACCCATAACAGAGTGTGAAATGTTGAAGTTACTGTTTTTTCAGATTTCCTTTAATCCCTTTAGCTTCACATTTAATGGGAACTCTGTCAGACTGCTGTAGAAACTAAAGAAATAGAAATTCTAATAAATCTGGACTGAAAAGAATAACAAAGAGTATGGACAGAAATAATTACGCTTTCATTGAATATATAATTTCAAAAACAGGCCTAAAGCACCTAAAAAAATACTCTGTTGTAATGAAAAAATTAGTTTCCCTAGGGACTATGTAAGATATTACTGGCTCTTTTTTAAGATACTACATTTCTACATCCACTTGTAAAACATTGCAGCCCCTGCTTTCCTGGGCAAGACAAATGCTGTTGTGCTCCTAGTCAAATCTATCTGATTTCCATCCATTCCCCAGTATGAATCTGATAGACAGAGAACTCATCACAGAGCTGGCAAACAGCAAGCAGGCAATTGCTGGAGAGACAATAAAAGGAATTTTTCTTCTAAAGGTAGGGTAATGCTCCAAGAACTCTGCATGGATCCACACTTCCAAGTGCATATTCAATATAGCTTTTAGTAAATACAGTATTGTGATACTATTTATAGTGAATTCTCATAAATGTTCCCACAGTCCAACATTATTTTTCTGGATTTTACTTCGAGATTTATTATTGTATTCTTAGTGCTTTTTGACAAGCTTTACCCCTGTTTTCTGCTTCAGATGGCATATTTAGGTAGAATCGTAAAGCTAGGTTATGTGAATGTTCACTGTCAGGATTTCAGTCTTGATTTCTGAAATCATGTCCTAAGTTCCCACCCCTTTGCTTCCCAAGTTGGTTTTTTGTGGTGGTGATGGTTTTGTTTGGGGTTTTTTTGTTATAATTTTATCATTATTATTATTACATTTAATTTGTGCATTTCCATACACCTCCTCTGTAATATGTACAAACCTGCCTAATTCTCTTTCAGGTCCTCTGTAGATAACTCAGATATCTTCCTTTGATCATCATAGGCACCTTTCATTTCAGGTCTTGAAGGCATTGTTGAACTGGCAGACCAGAGCACCAGAATGTGCATGTAGCTGAATTTTGGAGTGTAGATCAAGGGCAGTTGATCCTGCTGTCCATGAAAGGAAAATGGCAGGTTATGGACTGTATAGAGGTGGCCAGAACACACATTATGTGCCAGTTGCCAGTGAGGAGGATGGAAAATTCCATCATTTTATTTGCCAGATTCGTGTCTCCTATGTGTGATATGTTGACCCTGGCTGGACACCACTAGGCTGCCATAGCCACTCTATCACTCGCCTGTGAAACTGGGCAGGGGAGAGAACATGTAACAAAAGGCTCATGAGTTGAGATTAGGACAGGCAGAGGTTCATGCAACAGTTATCATCATGGGCAAAACAGACTCAACTTGGGGAAATTAATTGAATATATTATCAACCAAAATCAGGCCAGGATAATGAGAAATAAGAAATCTTAAAAACACCTTCCCATCACTTCTCCTTCCTTCCCAGCTTTATCTCCTCCCCCACAGGGAGACAGGGAATGGGAATAATGGTCAGTTCATCACACATTGTTCCTACTGCTGCTCAGGAAGTGGAGTCCTTCCCCTGCTCCGGAATAGGGTCCCTCCCATGGGAGACAATTCTCCATGAAATATACCCAAGTGAGTCCATCCCATGGGCAACAGTTCTCCATGAACTTCTCCAGTGTGGGTCAATCTTCCCCAGGGTCAATCAATCCTTCAAGGACAGGCTACTTCAGCGTGGGTCCGCCACAGGGTCACAAGTCCTACCAGGAAACCTGCTCTGACATGGGCTCCTGGAATGAGTCTCTGCTAGGAGGCTGTTCCAGCAGCTTCCCACAAGGTCAAAGCCTCTTTCAGAATCCATCTACTCTGGCATGTTCCTCTTCCATGGGCTGCAGGTGGATCTCTGCATGTCTGTGGTCTCCCATTTCTGCAGGAGAACTGCTGCATCTCCATGGGCTGCACCATGGGCTGCAGGGGAATCTCAGCTCTGGCTCCTGGAGCACTTCTTCCCCCTCCTTCTGCATTGGCCTGGATGTCTACAGGGCTATCCCTCTCACATACTCATCCCACTCTTCTCTTGCCACAAATACATCTGCGCAATAGCTTTTTTCCTTCTTAAAAACTGTCATCACAGAAGGCTACTGTCACTGATGGGCTCAGACTTGGCCAGCAGTGGGTCCATCGTGGAGCCAGGTGAGATTGGCTCTGTCAGACATGAGAGAAGCTTCTGGAACATTCTCACAGAAGCCACCCCTGTAGCAGCCTTGCTACCAAAACCTGGGTGTGCAAACCCAATACCCTGTGCTCACAATCTGAACGTAAAATATCAATCCTCATCAAGGTCCTTAATTGTTGCCTGTGTCTTCTCTAACACTGACTTCACTGTTCCTTCAGAAGCATAACTTGCTCAGGCACAAATATTTTATGCAGATGGAAAAAGAGACCATTAGCACTCAACAGAAAAACCAAGTTTGAAACCAATGTACTGTCAGAATACGAGACTCGTTAATTTACAAGCAAAGAAAGCAAATTATGAAATTGTCTTACTTTTTTTTTTTTAAATTTATTACTTCATCAAATTTTATTCCTTTTTCTTTTTTTCTTTCCTTTAGCAATGGTTGTTCTGAGCAATTTGGAACCAAATACGACATATGAAATAAAAGTAGCTGCTGTAAATGGAAAAGGCCAAGGAGAGTATAGCAAAATTGAGATCTTTCAGACCTTACCTGTCCGTGAGTAATACTTGTGCTGTTAAATGAAAATTTATTACTATTACTATTATTATTATTATTATTATTATTATTATTATTATTATTATTATTATTATTATTATTATTATTATTATTATTATTA
>VZRX01022411.1:57799-111762 GCA_013398075.1 Notiomystis cincta | reverse complement strand
CAGTGTCCCCCCTGTCAGAGGGCGGTGTCCCCGGTGGCGAAGACCTCACCTGGCGCTTTGCCTCCCGTGCCATCAGGTGGCACTCCAGGCTCACGCTGCGCTTTCCTCCCTCTGCCGCTGTCTCCAGAGGGCACCGCCAAGGAACAAAAGAATCACGGTCTGGTTTTACTCCATTTCGAAGAGGAAATGCAGTTAGACAAAAACCCTCTTATGAAAAATAAATAACCATTTGTGAAACCGATTCCCTGCCAGATACAAGTCAAGTTAAACAAATGCCAAGCAAAGGCATCACTGTGGAATGGAATGTGCCTGCAATCCAAGACTATGAAAAGGGAGGAAAAAGATTTATCTATCTGTGTGATTAAAAACTGCACAATGATAAATGAATAGCATATGAAACAGTGCATGGCAAACTTATGAAAAGTGCATCCTGGCTTCTTTGCAGCTCAGCAGGTTTTGAGAATGTTCCTGTCTCTAAGATCTTATAAAATAAACCTGTCAGCATCAATCTGCATTGTCTCATTCTGTAGTAAAGTGAGTAGTGACAAAACACAGTCCTGATGGTGCTGCTGGTGGAAACCCTGTTTTTTCCTGTGTCTTCATGTCTCAGATGCAAAAAAACCCCATAATAATCATGGTTTACCAGAGCTTAAACCTTCTTATTAACTCTTTGTTATCTGCACAACAAGAAACAGAAAATCTTGTCAGAGTTTAATAAAAACTTAGGTAGAAGCCATGCTGATTTAAGGGAAATTCTAACTGCAACTCTTGCTTGAGATACCCATGGACTATAGTTAATACAAGAATTTGGGAATGTAGAAAACTTGTGGCAAGATCACACACCAGGTAAAGGCCAATAAGAGAAACCCTGCAATACTGATTTTTCATGTTTTACAAGTCAAATAGATAGATAACAGCAGGTTGCTAGGAACATTTTGTTCTATTTTTGTAGATGGCAGGATTTTTGTGCAATAATAGCAAGTTTGGCAACAGAAAGGACCCTGCAAAGGTTGCTGTTAACCATGGGAGACAGCAGTGCCTGACAGCAGGAGTTTTGTCATGCTAAATTAGAAAGGGCTTGAACCAAGCCCACAGAGCCCATAATATCCTGGGAATCCGTGAGTGTCGATCTCAGCACGGCCTGTCTTCATCTGAAATAATTTCGTCACTTTAAAGAGCAAGGCATTTCAACAAAGCATCTCCTCTGCCGTTCCTCCCTCCCTATTCATCGCTGGTGACAGCAGAGATGTTTCCACGACAACAAGCCATGCTGTTGCCTCAGGTGACAAACTGTAACTTCAATAAACAATCACTGAAAATAGCTTCAAACAATTAATCAGGTAATGAAAATGTTATTTTAATAGGGCTTAGATGCTTTGGAAGTAGTCTACAGACCGAGTTCTGATCAAGAATTTGTCTACAATCAAAGTCAAAGCTGCCATCTGAAGGTCAGGATGGATATCACTGTCTGAATACTCTAAGAACCATCTTTTTAAAAAATCCTTCAAGATCAAAACATATTCAATTCAGTAGATGCAATGTGAAACAATTCTGGGGTTTTTTTTTTGTTGTTTGTCTTTTTGGTTTTTTGGTGTTCTTTTTGTTTTGTTTTTTTGTTGGTTTTTTTTTTGGTGGTTTTTTTAGGGGGTTGTTTTTGGGTTTGGTTGTTTGTTGTTGTTTTTGGTTGTAGAATTTTTGGGTTTTGTTTGGCTTTTTGTTTGTTTTGGAGGGTTTTTTGGGGTTTTTTTGTTGGTGGTGGTGGTGGTGGGTTTTTTGTTTGTTTGGTTGGTTGGTTTGGTTTGGTTTGGTTTTTTGGTGCTAAATTTTGTTCAAAGCACATACTGGCAGGAATTTACCAGCTTGTTCACTGAAGGCAGTCCATGGCTGACACACTCGGTTTATGTGTGCCCTTGCACCAGTGTGACACAGAGATGATGAGCCCAGCAATTGGTTTTGCAATAAATGGATTTTTCAGTTTCCTCTTTACAGAAGATGCTTTCCTGGAGTTATAAATGGATGATTCATGAATCTTTCCTAATACTGCTTCTAGTAACAGTTCAATTGATCTTTAATCGTTGTTTAAAAAGTGAATCTCCATGGAGTGCTTCAATCCTATAGCCTGAAGTTTCTCTAGCCCAAGGCAGCTCTTCTGTCTAAGCTTAGACATACACAGTCTTTAAGTGCAGATGGATACACTGAGTATATGCCTGTGCCTTATATCACAGTCCTCATTAGCATGGGCACTCTTTGGGGCTGGTAGCTGCCCTGGCAGAATTTCTTTTTTGCGTTATTTATGATATTAAGTTTCTCCAGAACAGTGAATCTATGAAGTAAGAGCGAGAAAGACAAGGGCTGCCACCTTTCCTGTCCCATCGAGTCTGTGGGCTGTGCAAAGACCACTCCCCTCAGAGGCTGGTTATGGACTGTGCTGATGGGTTAAGTCCTACCTTTCTGTGCAAAACATTTTCAGTCTGTGGATGAGGGACTCTGCACCACTCCTACTGTGTGTTCCTCTCAGGCAGCTCCCTTTTAGTGTTTAACAGTCCTTGGAGCTCCTTTTGCAGGACAATGGGGTTCATCCCTGTGTGTCATCACACAGCTGGGATCAGGCCACTGAGAACAATGTAGAATGGAACAGAATGTGCACGAAATACTGGCAAGAAAGTTTTCCTTATAACTTTGTCAGGTCAAGGATGAAATTCAGGCTTGCTGCAGGCATGGTAAGGAAACCTTGAAACAGCTGTTGAATGGGGTGTCCACATACAGCAGAGACAGGCTTGGCTGCAGTTGCACAAATCCTTGGAAGAAAAGAACTGAGGGAAACGTGTGTCTGAGGACTGATAATTAAGGTACAACCCAGGAAGGGATAAGATTGGAATTCTAGGCTGTACAAATCAGGGAATACATCCTGCATCACAGCAACTCTTGTGATGTGATCACAGCCCTGTGCCTATTTCACTCTGAGTTTTCATTGTGGGACTCCTTTATTTCCTCTTGGAAAGTTTTGAAGATCTTGCTTTGGTCCTATGAGCATAAGATCAATATACAAAACCTCGGTGTTTCTCTGCAAAAAGATGCCTTTTCTCTACTTCTCTTCCTGCAGGAGAGCAAAGGAAGTGGGTGTGAGCCATGACAGCATCCTCTCATTTGTGCAGGGAAGAGAGAGGGTTCACCCAGGTGCCTTTGGCAGGTGGATGTGCATAGGGCAGTTGTGCCCCTCACAGGGAACTGCTGCGAGGGCTTTGTGTCTCGTGCACGACAGCTGCCTCTTTGTGGTGGGTTTTGTAATTGAAGGTTTAAACAGTTAAACTGCTTTCTTAATGCATTGGTGGTTGCTAAGATACGACCTCTCCAATTCTGTAGATCTTCCACTTGAAATATAGCACATTGGCAAATGGGGCTTTCCCCTCTGGCAGCCCCGGAGAGGGGGAGCTGACAGGGCTGACAGGTTTACCCTTGTGCCGGTGAGAAACCGCTCCTGCAGCCACCTGAGGGGGCTGGGCTTGGTCAGTGGTGGGAAAACTGGTGGGTTTCACTGACTTCTGGCCACTGTATGTGGCTGAAGGAGGGGGCTGAAGGGGGAAAGTGGGGAGTCCTAGGGTGTGGTAGAAGGAAAAGCACAGAGAGAACAGGCAGCACAACAGACTAGGAGAGTGTGTGGGATAAGACTGGGAACTGACTCTGCAGAGGAAGCAAGGGAAATATTTCTGTCCCCTTCTTTAGATAGCCTCAGGCTTCCATTGTCCTTCTCAAGTGAGAATCATCTTCTCTGCTCTTTGATAATGAAGAGTGGATCTCAGGAGAGTCTGGTTTTGGGACAGGTTTGACAAGACCTTGGGGATAAGTTGTGCAGGGAGAGATTTCTTGCAGTTCTAGAAAGTGATTAGGAGATACAGATTTAAAAGTAGCACTAGACTCCTCAAAATTCATTAGTAATAGCAGCTCAAAATAGCCAAGTATTTTTAAAGGAAGCCTTACAAAATATGTGGAGGAAGGTGGTATAAAATAGTGCAGCTTATCTCTCATTTCATGCTAAAGTAACTCTTTACCTGCGAGGATTGCAGAGAATATTTCGAACGTGTTGACAGAGCTCAATTGATGCAGCAACATCTCTCTGGGTCTTCAGATCAATAGCTGTAAGAAACAGAGAGTGCAGCTGTTCATCCTGGAAAGGTGTTAGCAGAGATGTCAGAGGATGATAATTGAACCAGCCATGTTCTCCACCCCACCTCTTCCACAAGGCAGTCCAAGATGTGCATAAATTTACTCTGAGCATCACCTCCTGTACTGCAAATAGATCACAATGCTAGGATCTCTCCTATCTATGGGAAACCTCTGCTTCTTTCTGCACCTTCCCACTAAACTGAGAATGAGCTTAGTCCAGAGCACCTTGCAGAGCTGCTGGAGGTGTTCAAGCCTCACCAAAGGGAAATGAAACCAAGCACCTGCCAGAGCTGTGGTGTCAGCACGTTATTGACAGTAGGGTATCACTCTGGTGTCTTGCTTGGGCAGCATTTATAGCACAGGTATAGAATGGAGGAATATCAACCTATTTTCTCACAATCTGACACCCAAATCCCAATTTCAGTTACTTACGAGTTTTATAATTTACAGTGATTTCCTCCCCCCCGAATTGTTTCTCCTGTTTGAGAAATCATGATGAAGCCAAAGAAGGTGGTGATGGGGTTTCTGGAGTTCTCTGAGCTAAGCACTCTTCTCCTCGAAGCACAGTCATACTGCCATACTCACATACCTATTGCCAGCTGAGGAATTTGACCTGCTTGGATCAGGCTATTGCATGGGACATGCATGTTAGTAGTATGATTAGCAGTAGTTTTAAAACAAGGAGTGGCTGCCCAGAAAACCACCCTGCATGTTTTGGTCGAGTCACTGTTGTTCAGTTTATTTGTTTGAGCAGCCATGTTATAAAAACAATGTATAGCTTTGTCATGATACTTGAAATAACTGATTAATGGAATTGTTGGTTTAAGGATCTTGTCCTACTTACTGACTGCCTCAGTTGGCAAATGGCCAGTACCCTGCCTGGCTGATCCATACTCAATACTGGCAGCTTTCAGAGCTGAGGGAACTGAAGCATTTACTCAGTCAAGTGCTCCATGTAAAATGCTTTGTTATTATGGGCCAGATTTAGGATCTACAACTGCCTGAAGAGTTGTGTTTACTTTCACACGAGTAAAGGTTTGATCCTCATCCAACTTGAGTGAGAAGGAGAATAAAATTTCACTGCTAAGAAATGCTTTTTCATGGTGCACTCTGAGAGCAAACCTTACCAGAGCTGGCCTATACAGAATATCCAGACCATTTAAGGGTTTCACAAAGCCTAAGAAACATACCCTGTTCCTATAAAATTAGGCCCATTCCAGTAATCCTGGTTCTGCCACATGAGCAAGATAAGTGACTTTATGCTCTAATTTTAGACTCAATACAATTTGCTGACAAGACTGCAAATGGAAAATAATTCCTAGTGGGAGAGGGAGAAAATTGATAATAATGTCACTGAAAATTGGATATAAAAGCAAACTTTCTACTTGCCCTCTCATCAGGGCAACCAAAGGCTCCAACCAAAGGCTTCAAAAACCTTAAAGCAGAACAACTTGCTGGCTGCAAACAGCAGAAGCAGGTGGCTCATGCCAGTATCTCCCCCAAGCTGCAAAGGGTTAAATTGCCTTATGTAGCTACTAAGTATGTGTGTGAAAATTTCAAAAGCACACCAGAGCCAGCCATCTGGCTCCTGCTCCTACTGGGTATTTGGGGATGAAAAGGGAAACTGGAAAGGTAAATAGTGTACTGCTTGATGTGTTGATTTTCAGCTGAGATTTCTCTCTTCAGTGCCTAGTCATATTTGTCCATCTAAATGAGTGGGATTGACTGTGTCTTCCCAAAAAAGGGTCAAAAAAATTAGCATGTAAGCTCTGGGAGAGCTGTGCAAAGCC
The DNA here is from genome assembly GCA_013398075.1 of Notiomystis cincta. NCBI lineage: Eukaryota > Metazoa > Chordata > Aves > Passeriformes > Notiomystidae > Notiomystis > Notiomystis cincta. Next base: position 105,808 of record VZRX01022411.1, on the reverse strand, counting down.
TCATGTAGCAGCTGAGGCAAATTTATGCTGGTCTGTGTCCAGGAAAAGGCCTCAGATTCTCAGTGTCTAACTCGTGTGGAGGGATGGCAGGAGGGTTCTCACCCTGGGCACAAGCAGGATCAGAGGCCTTGGACTGAGATTCCAGAGAGCTGCCCCAGACCTGGGGCAAAGCATCATGATCACCATGGAGAGTCAGGCATCAGCTCAGACTGGAAAGAGAATGGTTTCCTACCTTAAGTGTGTGTGCCAAGCCAGCATGTTTTTTAAATTTCTTTATTATTATTATATTTTATTTTCCCCTGTGGTAGAAAGTGGGATGCTGCTCTGCTGTTAGCACTCTGCTTTGTCACCTGGGCCAGTATCTGTCTCATCTGGGAGGTTGCCTGGCCACAGCCCTGATGTGCTCCCATGGTTGGAAGGTCTCAAATCTGGCCAGTGATGACACTGTTGGAAAATATACCAGTTTAAAATTGTTTTATTTTATAACTTTAGCCAGTTTTCACAGAATCACAAAATGAACTAGGTTGGAAAAGACCTTTGATATCAACAAGTCCAACCTATGTTTGGCTTTGCCCCTGGGAAGGGAATTAGAGTTTCTTTCCAGGGCATTGTTCCACCAGGTGAAGGCCTGATGAGGTTAATATCTCAACAGACTGGGAGTAGCCCAAAAGATACCCAAAAAGATAATGACCATCAGCAGAACATCAGTGGCCATCAGCAAGCATCAACAAACATCCACCCCAGACACTGCCCCCAGCATGGTTGGACATGCCTGGTCCAGAAAAGACTGATAAGGAAATCAGAGAGTGAGGACCTAATTAACATCAGAGGTGAAGAAATCCAGATCCAGTAGGAAACCAAATACTGAGAACTACCTGGAGAGCAAGCTGGAGCCAATGAACATTGAACCAATGAATCTCTATGGGTCTTGACTGCATAAAGTTTGTGAAAAACTGGTAAAATTCACGTGTCACGGGAGGGTTTTCTCTGCACAACTGTGTGATGTGTGAATAAAACGATTTCTGTTGTATATCCTGGCCAGAACAACATCCTGGCCAGAAATGAAGTAATGCCTTGATTCTCTAACACTAAAAATGCTGTTGGGAGGGCTTTTGTTTTTCCCACGGTTTCACTGACAACATAAATGCCATTTTTTTAATTGTGACTTCTGTGTGTCAACTCACACTGCATGTCTCTGATTCCATCTGTAGGAGACAGAGACTCAAGCCTCCTAAAGTCCAGCTTGATCTATGAGCAAAAGAAAGAGCTGGTCCCAGGTCTGCTACATCTGCCCACACTCTTCATCATGCAACACCGCAATCCCACTCATGGCAAGTGTTCCCTCCTCCATCTGCCACAACACTCGAGGTTCCCACAGTAGCTTGCCCTCCAAGTCCTGATCCCTGTGACTCTTCCTCCTCTGTAAAAGGAGCTAAAATAGCTCTTTCTTGCCTAGCTTAAAAATAAGCTGTGCCTTGAAGTCATCTATTTATGCCTTTTTTCGTTGAAGTTTTATTGAAAAAGCTGGTATTAACATATTTATATTTTTATTCAACAACAGTTAGCTAATTTGTGCAACACAAAAAATGCAGCCATGAACAACAGCTTTCAAAACAATCAGATTTACCAACTTTACCATCACTTACTCTACACCACTGAAAGCTCAAACTAAAAAGAGAAAGAAAGTTGGAAACGTTCACAATGACGATGTTAACTTTCCATACATTCAAGAAACCAGGAAACCGATCTGTAACAGTGATGTCAAAGACAGGAACGGAATACTGGTCTTTGAAAGGTTTCTATTTATTTCCTCTATAATCACTTCATGGTATTTTGGTTGGGTATTTAATTAGTTTTATAAAGCTCCAAAGATATATTTGTTTATTTAATTTTAACATGTTCTTTTTGGTACCCAAAGCTGTAACAGAGTAAGGTACTTCAAATTAAAAACAAAAAATTGTTGCATTAAGATCTGCTTTATAATAAGTTATCTATAGAATCTTACTTGAGAATGTTAAAAGCTAAATATATGTTTTACAGTATCTCTAGCTGCAAATGCCAATATGAGCTGATAGCATTTTTTTTTTCTTTTTGAGCTGCAAAGATTAATGGAGGGGGCCAAAAGTCAAAGAAATTGTATGACACCCTTGAAGCAGTAGTTTGGCATTAACAAGTTCTCTATACAATTTACCACACTCTTAAACCTTTTTACAAGGAAAAAAAAAAGGAAAAGGCAATTTTGTTAAATTTCATTAGAATAAATATGTACATATACTGTCCATGCCTGCTACAGCATACAGTATTTTATAAACAAACATTCTTTGTTCCCTTTAAAATCATCCTACACAGTTATACCATATGTGTTCAGTGTGGCTGGAACCTGGTGTACATGCGTTTGTGCTTCTACACACAAAATATACAGCATTGATCTAGAAAACAGATTTCAGGTGTGGTGTTGAGATGTCATATAAAAGCTGTAGACTGTTTTGTTTTATTTCTTGTAAGCAGATTTTCACCCACCCTTCCCCCAAACCAAAATACAAAAGCATGCAGATCCCTTCATCAGTACATCTCCACTTACCAAGAAATCAGTGCATAATGGCTTAAAGACTTTTCTTTTCTGAGGAGTTTTAATATGGGCAGATTAACTGGTCATGTGAGTTGTGCTATTTTATTCATGGTTAGAGAGAAATCCTTTGGGATATTGAATTTTCTGCCAGAGCTATTAAGGGTGCAGCAGAACTTTCTTTTCTTGGATTAGGAGGACTTCCTGCCCACTTCCCGCCTGGCACCATTCTGGTGCCATTCCTGCATGCCCTACTTTGTGTGTACTTTCCTTTTCCATTTATGTCACCAATCATTACAGAACAGAGACAGATCTAATAGCATTTCTGTGGAGGAAGGTTTTGTTTGGTTTGGATTTTTCAATGTTTCATGTTTCTCCAGGACAAACTTTTTCTCCCAGAAGTGGCCTTGTTTAAAAGCGTTAAAATTCACTGAGCGGTGCTGCCTCTCACAGCACCATTCTTTTCACAGTTACAGGCATTGCCTGTACTCCCCAAAGGCCAGGATTAACATAACCATTCTGCAAACAACAAACAAGGGACTTTATCAAGTGTCTAGCAGGGATGTAACTTTGTTCCCACTCAACTTGGTAGTTGCCTTCAAGGACAGCACTTCTAGCCAAGGTTTCCAGAACTCCAACCCCAAACGGTAGCACGGGTTTGTGTGTGAATTGCCAGGCTGTGTCTGACCAGCCAGTCCCTCCAGACTGGCAATGCCAAAGTTTTTAATAGTCCTCACACAATGAAGATACTACTTATTGTTTTAAACAGAGCAAAGAGAACCATGGAGATTAAAATAAGCTGGCTGAGTAACTATACCAGTCTGTCACTTACTCACTTGGGAAGATGAAGCACAAAGTAAAGTGATAAATAAATAAATAAATAAATAAGAGGGTATTGTAAAGAAGGGAATGGGATGGGTGAGATGGGGCAGTTTTTCACCAGCAGAGATTCTGCTTCCAGCTCTAACTCTCATGAGGTCCCTCCAATGTGCCACATGCTCTGAAGGGATGTGGTCATTCATTCTTTCACACAGGCTTGGCTTAATTGAAAGACAGGAAAACAGCACTGGAAAAAGAAAAAAAACAATCAAGAGATTGAAGCAAAAAGCTCTAACAATGTGGTAAATGCTGTGGACTGCAAAAGCAGGAAGGGCACCAGAACACCACGGTCCTGCAAACCACTGAAGTCCTCGAAAGGATGGAGAGGAGCTGAGGAGCCTCAGCCCTCCTCAGGAACACTCCTAAAGTGAATAAATACCCCTGTTTGTTTAAAGGAACCAATACAGACCACGGTACTGGATTTGCAGTCGTGCCTTTTACTCATACAGTTGCAGTGATGGAAAATAATTGGCTTGCCACCAATAATGATACAGGCTGAGGGATGAAAGGATGCAACCTACAAATCCCACCACAGAAGCCACAATTTTTGTGAAGATCACATCCTTCTACAACTCTCAAGAGGCTGGTTTGTAAATATAGAGGGATATTGATAAATCTAGTGCATTTCTGAGTTCACTTTATCCTGAAATATGTACAGATTGTTTGTCGCTGCTATAGCAATGATGTTCTCGGTTGGGTGCCATGCTGTGTGCAAGATCTTCTTCGTAAAGTCCAAACTGTCAACACTGATGTCATCTTTCCTCCGTTTGCCTCCGACGCAGACTCTCCGGGGCTTCAGGATGGCTCGTGGCTTGCTGCTCTCCCGGGAGGCCTCCAAGGTGACATCGCGCTTGGTGTTGCGGTCAAACATGCGGAAGAAGTTGTTGTAGGCCCCGGTCATTATCACACTGCAGACACAGAGAGCGACAGCAAGGGCGGTTAAACAGCAGCCTGTGCAAAGCCTCCCTGCATGGCGGGATCAGGACAGCCCAGTCCGGCCTCAGGGTTGGCTGCCTTCTGGTTTTGGATGGGAAAGAGTAAGAGGAAAAACTGGGAAAACCCCAGTACTGCCCAGAATGAACAGTTTTCTTCTACCAATGCCTTCCCCTTCCATATTATTCACTGAAAATTACAGTTACCCCAAATAATGTCCACTCCCTGACATCATCAGAATCACAAGATAATAATAAAAGCAACATGGTTTAATAAGTTATTTTTAATTACCCCTCTAGCTTTTTATGAGTGCTTAAGGATCATACATTTCAGGCTTTTTCCCTTCCTCTGGAGCTTTACCTTTAATGACAGCTGAGTTTTACCATGATTCCAGAAATAGTCTAAAAAAAAATTCCCACGTATTTCAATTCTTTTGCTGCAACAGTAAGATTTAGTACATAATTATATATTTTAAAGAGCATTTTGAAGAAGAGTGTTTTGAAAGGTTCTGAAAAATCACAATGAGTTTGCACATGTAAATTCTTTCCAGATTAAACTCCTTTCCTTGATGAAGCCACAGATCTTGCAAGTCCAGACATCCTTAGCATTTGTACCTACAATGCTTCTTAGAAATAAACACACTGGTGTCAGGATTCTGGCATCTCTTATATGAAGTTTGAATGAAACATCAAGTCAGGATATGTTTTTCTGTATGGTCTGGGAGAAAGGGACAGAAAACATACCTCGATCTGTATAAAAATTACCTCATTAATCAGCCTGCAGTTTGAAATAATGGATTGCCAGTTGCTTCATTCCCCTAGTCCCTAGGGGAGGATATTTTGTCACTAACTTTAATGAATTCAGGATTTCATCCATGGCCCTCAGGTTATTGGATTAGCATAATCATGGGTTTCAGAGCCTTGTTCGACAGCTCATCCCCTGTGAACTTTTTCCATATGCGAAATCAGGGCCCGTTCTCTACTCTCCTATCTCAGCCCCAAACAGGGTGGATTTGTTCTGAATTTCCATTCTGTAAGAGGGAATTCATCCCAAATGGTCTCAGGTCTCCACAGGAAAAGCTGCACAGTTTTAGGACTCAGGCAATCAGGAACTATTTGCCTTTCTAATAGAGCCCCACAGAACATATTTGACGTGTGTGGCATTAACAAACAGACCTCCATCTCAAATGACAGCTGCTTTCACACTTCACTGTTGGGGGGGGATCTGTGTTGATTAGCAGACTGGCCAGGGAAACATGGACCATATGGGAGAATATGGGAGAACTCTCAGGCATAAGCCATGCTCTCCACCATGCAGACACCCTCTGGCTGATTAGATTAGATGCTCCTGGATTCAGGAGTGCCTTACAGTGTGTGCACAGCCTCCAGCCAGAGCTGCCTTGATCTCATCTGGGGCCATTAGGAGCGACTGTAATACAAATGAATGATACACTGGACAAGCACAAATATGAGCTGAGTCCCTCACTGCTGTGACTACAGCTGGGGACTGGGAGCAGTGCAGGCTCCAGAGCCACTGCAGGGTGGCTGCAGTGGGTGAGCTGGGTTTGTACACTGGGAATCACCCAGCTCCATCCACCCTGCTTCTGGGCCTGCTGTGGGCACACTGCAGCCTGATGGCAGCTGATACCACACTGAGCTCCTGAGGTGCCAGAGGGAACTGCTGCAAAGCTGCAAAGCAGACAGTGCAGCACAGGGACCCAGCTGCCCTCAGCAAGAGCTCACCTGCAGCCTACAGCCCATGGAGATGCTTCCTGGAGGTCTGCAGGGAGCTCACTGCTGGGGGATGCACAGGGGCACAGATCCACACACAGCCCCATCCAGCCCTGGCAGGGAGCTCCTTGCTGCTCCCCGGCAGCAGGACCCACCCCTGGTTGCCTGCAGGGAGGTTTCCCTTTCCTTCTGCACCCCCCAAAAGGCCTGGCGTGATCCTGCCTAGCAAGGCAGGAGTGAACAACCTCACCAGCTAAAAAACAGGAGTCAGTGCGACAGCTTGATAAAATGTATCCCAGAAGCTGCAGAAAGCCTATTGATCAAGATTAGTGCCCATTTCAGAAATTGAACCAACAGCAGTAAATCAAGTGTTTCATTCCTTCCAAATCACCACGTCTCGTCATTGCAGCTCCTGCTGTAATGGTTATTTGCAACAAGAAAAACTCCAGGTTATTTTATATCTCAGCACTAACATACACAATTTGTGATGCAAACAGTCCAGCTGTATATTTTCCCCCAGGCAAAATTCTGGAACAGGTTCATAACACTGGGGCAGCCCTGGGCCATGGGCTGCAGAGCTGTGGCTCTCAGGGGGAAGAGGAGCATCCCTCGTGATGGCAGCAGGAACTGCCAGGGAAGCAGTTTTCATGCTGGCAGAGTACCAGTGCACCAAAGGCAGAGAGAGGTGTTTGTTAAGGCAGCAGGACCTGTCAGGGAAGCAGTTTTCATGCTGGCAGAGTACCAGTGCACCAAAGGCAGAGAGAGGTGTTTGTTAAGGCAGCAGGACCTGTCAGGGAAGCAGTTTTCATGCTGGCAGAGTACCAGTGCACCAAAGGCAGAGAGAGGTGTTTGTTAAGGGTCTTATTTTAGAAGGTTTTGCTTGCAGTAAAACTGCCTTTACAGTCCATTTGCTCTTTAATTTCTTCAACTCTGGCATATTTTTAAAAGTCTGCTTTCTTCAGTTTGATTTACTGCAGTTATTTTTTTAACATATGTAGATGACTACTCTTCATGCTGGCCCTATTTTTCTGCAGTGTAATGGCTCAGTAAAAAACAGCATTATGTAAATGAGAAAGTGCCTGTTCTTGTTCAAGGTCACAAACACAGATGGATTATAACCTTACCTGCTGCTTAAAGTAATAAAAGAGAGTGAAAATTAGATGTAAGTCTGCAATTTTTTCCTGTTCAGGAAAATACAATGTACAATAATGGAGTCCATATGATAAGGAGATTTTTTTTTTAATAGCAGAATGTAAATTGTAGCTCCATATAGGAAGAGTCTGTTCTGTTTGGGCAGGAGAGGTTCTCAAATTAGCAGAACATTAACTGTACACCTCCCATTCAGTTCAGGCTTCTTCACCCTGCACCATGTTGACCTGGTAGCCAGCAATAATTCAGGTAGGGCTGTTTTTCTAAAAGTAAATTTTCAATCTGTACAAGTGTCTGAAATAAAGGATTTGAGAGAAGAAAGTTCTTCCTGATTGCATTGCAACAGCAGTACTCAAAAGGAGCAGATGTGTACCTATGGATGGTTTTATTAAATATAACACCAGTATTGTACCACTGATGTTTAATTTAGGGCCAGAGTTTTAGGGTCTACAGAAGCAACCTCTCAATTACTGATGGCTTCAGCATCTTTAATTCTCTTAATACCTTAAAACATCTGAGTCTTGATGTTTTGGTAGTGGCTCTTTGTTAAATGAAATGCTCCAGTATGGGATTTTCCCCTCTAAAAAGTTCTGCTTCTCTTGGGTGGTCAACAAATTCTCTACTTCACCAACTTCAAAGGCACCTGAATAGGATTTTCACCATTTTACTAACCTGCAATGAGATATTCCACAGTATTTTTAGGCAATGAGATTTCATCAATCATGTCAGTCACTAAGAACTGGCATCTCTGTATTTCTGAGATTTGTTATTCCCATACTTCAAGCCAACCTCTTAAATGTTATCCATGTTGCAGTCATCCTTGCACATAACTTCACCAAAATTACTCCATTCAGCTGCTTTCCTGGATGTCAGGGACTGCCCTGAATATTTGAGGATGTCAGATGGAATTAAGGCTTGCTTAAAAACCAAACCATTACTTGCTCCACATCGTTTTGAATTGTTTTTCTTGTTTAGTTTGTTGTGTTTTGTTGTTTTTTCGGTGGGTTTTGTTTTGTTTTGTTTTAATTATTTGATCATCTTTGGGCTAACCCTGACCCAGATTAGTCTTCCTAGATGCATGGAAGTTTTAATTCACCTGCAGATTTCTACTGTCTGGAGAAATTCAGCTCATGTCATAGCTCCCCCTGTTCACTGCTGCTCACAAGACCATGGAAGCCATGGGATGGTGTGACAGGACTAAGAGCAGGGCTGGGCAGGGCTTCAAGGACCTGCACACACCCTGCTTAAGGGTGACAGGAAAACTAAACCAGCCCAGCCCAGCCCCTCAGTGCAGGTGTGGCAGCAGAACATCATTCCCTGGGGCGAGAGAGGCAGGGCTTGGACTCCAGGTGTGCAGGGAGGAGACTCAGAGAGCAGCTTCCACCAGAACCTGCCCCCAGACTTCCAAATCTCAGCAAAGACATCCCTCAGGCACCCAGCATGAAAAGGGACATTTTCTTTGACCTGAAACTGTTTTCCAATTGTATTTTGAGCCCCTAAATTTTCAGTATTTCACTGCCGTGTGTACCAGTGCAGAAGAGAACATCTGCAGCCTCCCAGGATTAACATGTAAGGTCCATCAGATCTGGTTTCATGGCAAGTAGATCCAATAAAAAAAAAAGAGTTGATTCCAGAAAAACTCTTAAACATTTTTCATAGGAATAAGAAAGAGCTTTTTTATAGCAAAGGGAAAGGAGGAAGCACTTTTGCAAGAAATGAGGACCTCCTGAAATACTGGGAAATTTTCCTGTATGCTGTGCTGTGTAAAGTCACTGACTCCCCATCAGAAAGAAGGAATTTATTTAAACCTGGGGAGGAGGCTGCTGGAAAAACTTGAGACATGGGATTCAGGGTTGTGGCACCCTGGTACAGCTGGCTGGCGTAAGACTGGGAATAAGAACAAGGGATCCCCAAGTAGTTCCAAGCTAATATTTGACATGCCAAGGTTTCAGAACAAAATGATGTCTTCTAGCTCTCCAGCATGGAGTGTGCTGCCAGACAGGAATAGACTCTTAACATCTCATCCAATGGGATCTGCCAATTGTGCCTGATTAGAGTGAAGGCTGACGGATATTCAGGGGGATGAATGACAGTTCAGCAGCAAAGGACTGACTGAACAGTTGTATCTGACTTCACTCATCTGCTTGCAGCATATCACTTACCATGATGGTATTTAAAAGTCTCCCTGGCAGGAGTCCCATATACCCATTCATTTGAAATCTTGAAGAAAAAAATAGTTAACTAAGGTATTCACTTGCTATCATGTGGAGTAAGTTTGAGTTTTGGTTAGAGTTATTTTTGTTTTGCTTTATTTCTGGCTTCTTTACCTCACAAAAAGCTACAAAAGTGCTTATTTTTTAAGGTAAAACTGGAAGCTGTTGAAAACAGTGTTCTCCAGGTCATTATTAGAAGACCTGACTTTGGATGTGAATGGAAGAGCTAAATTAAATTGCTGTATAAGTAGAGCTCACCTATTCTACAGTCATGTAATGATGTATATACAATACAGATAGCATGATTTTTGTGTAATATACTCAACTACAGATAATACATGCTCATCTGGATGAATTAGTGTGAGACCCCTGCCTGGCTCCCTCCCCTGACCACTGTTGCCAAAGTACACAGTGATTAATGTGCCCTTCAGCAAATGAGATCAGCTCTGTCTGGCTGTATTAGTTCCTGTTCATTGGAGTAACTGAGCATCAATCACATTCTAATCAGAGCTCATGTACGCTGATTATTTTTGTGAACAGCCTCACCATCAGGTTCTATCATAGCCTAGATTAACTTCTTAGTAATGACAAAACTTAATAAAAAGTATTTTCACCTAAATAATAAACACACTTCCATTTTTAACTGAACAATCCTGTCACTACAAATTGTCGTTACAGCTTTGAATCTGCAAAAGATAAAAACCAATATGTTTAGAACTGCAGTTATTACTGTTATGCAGATGGATTAAGAATCTAAGTACTGCAGCATCTCTTTGGAGTACCACTGTCAGTATGCAATTTTTACCTTTAGTAACAGTCCTTTTTTAAAAAAACTGCATACTAAAAGACTCAAATTAAGTGACCTTACTGTTCAAATTAACTGGTTTTTAAAGAGGTACCAGTACCTGAATATTATTTAAATTATGATCCTCCAATAAAAAAGTATTCTGGTAATGTATAGCAATGCTTGTCATACATAAAGCAAGGAGCTCAGAGGAGTGAGCCAAAAGGTAAGCATCAGTTCTGATACATTTGGCTCTTAAAAAGAAATCACTAAATTAAAGAGAGCCCTTTTCTTTTGTCAAATGTTTCCAGCTCCTCTACTCAAGAGTTTATTACAATCAAGAGCAGCACATTGTGCTTAGTGACGGGTTTGGTAATTGTGCATGACTAATATTGCCTCAGTGTCTGGGCAGTACAATAAATGAAGCCCTCACAATCTAATGTTCCCACTTAATAATTACTCCCTGCATTGATCTTTCTGATCTGTCAAGTAGGAATGAAAATATTACGCTCACTTTAAACCCTGGTATTGAACAAGAATTCCATTATTACAGGCAGCTATACAGAGAGTGGTCTTACCACACTCTTGAGGATAGCAGTACCTCATCTGGCCTAGAGGCTCTAGGTCTGGGAGTAAGTGGCTGCCTACCCTGTACAACACATCAGGAATTCTCACTGAGGACAAGCAAACAGTGTGAAAATACCTGAAAAGTCCTGGATCTTTTTCAAAGTTTCACAATATCTACATGATCTGAATGCACTGTTGTTCTGTGCCAGATTTAGGTAGGAATCAGCACTGTCTGTTTTCCAATAAACACTCTAAATTTTGTATTTCTAGTAAGGCCAAACTCAAGCCATAACCACACTGAGAAAACCTCTGCTGGAACAACCATTCATGCATTGGTTTGGGAGTTTCAGAGAAAAGCCCCAAAACCTGGATCTTCCCCTAAACTTTCTGTGAGCCATTCCCAATCTTTGACCATACCAAAGCCACAACAGCTGGTGCCCAAATTGCAATGACAGCAATCTGGGAAGTATTTTGCTCAGTGTGGTCCACCTATGGCCAACCATTGGTATCACAGTGCTGAGTTAATCCTTGTCAGAAAACACATCACTCTGACATGCAGGCAACAGAGATAATGGAATATATATGTATTTTCATTTGCATAATGAATGCTACAAGGTAAAAGCTTAATTTTTTAGCAAAAATAGAATCTTTCCATTGGGCAGGTAGAGGAACTGAGCAAAGGAAAGTAGTCCAAAGAGAAGGTGCCCCTTACCCAGTGTACAGGGTAATACTTGATCTGCATTTGTGTAACACAGGACTTGAAGAGACCTTTCTCTGCACTTCCAAGTTCAGACACTTGTAATTTTAACCAATGCTGCATATAACTGCTTTCACAAATTTCCTGAGCACCACCATCAGAACAGTTGGGTTTCTTGTATGTCCACCACTCAGGATGGGAAGACAGCTTGTCACTGGACAGGTATGAACTACCTCTAATTTCCAGTTATAACAACCTGTTGACACTGAACACCTACTTGCTGTTGTGTCATTATCACTCACATTTATCTTAGCTAGATCCTCTTCCTCCCTATGTGTATGTCCTTAGTTTACTTACTACAAGCAAGTAAAATCTTGGCTTCTCTTTTGCTAAGCTGATGAAAACCGAAGTCCTGGCCTCTCTTCTTTAGAGCAGCTGTCCATCTGCTCAATTAATTCATCCACCTTGGAGATGAGGGACATGAAATGTGTAAATGCAGTTCAAAGGCCTTTGAATGAAAGCCCAACATAATGTCACCACTACTCCTTTCTCTGCTGGATAGCCTGGTCTTGCAAGGATCATATTTGTCTTTCACAGATGTCTCAGACTGCCTGTTTCACAGTCCTTGCCCACTCCAGGGTGGGTAGACCTGCTTCAATACAATGAGACAGACTGTTTTTCCCAAATGAGAGGTTGAGCTGAAGGAGCAGTTCCAGGCTCAGTGCCAAACTTCTGCCTCTTGGCTCCTAGCTCTGCTGAACCAGGAGTCACTGTGTGCCACTTAATATTGGCTCCTGTGCTCTCCTTCACATGCATTTTGTGGACTGCTAATCCCTTCCACAGTCACCTAGCATATGAATGTCCCCAGGAGTTGTTTCCAGCTGATAAGATGAAGGTTTGTGCTCTTTTTTTTAACTGAAATCCTCACCTTGCATTATACTCTTGGATTTTATCCATTTTTATTAACCCAGAGGTCTTGGCTGCTCAGCTATTCCTGTACAACACTCCTACTCCACAAAGTACTGCCACCATTTGCCAGGATTGTGGCATTAGCCCACTCCATCCTTGCTCACATCCTCTGACTTGTGTCAGTATTTCTCATTAGAATGTTCAGCAAGATGTTCTGTCCAAGATAAAAACAAGGACCTCTCCACTGGTGCATAGGAAAAGGGGCTGCTCTGAGGGAGGGAGGTACCAGAAGTGTCATCTGGCAGCAGCTTGTAGAGAATCAGTGGGTGCCAGTGCTGGTCCTTCCTCACACCCATTTCCAAAAGGTGAACTGAATTTCTGAAGCAGCTCATGTGCAAATACAGGATCAGGTAAATTTCCTTAGTGTGTTGGTGAGACTGTGTGAGTTGGTAGAGTTTTTAGCTTTTGCAGCCTATTTATAATTTGGGTAAAAATGGACATAATTTGAAGGGGTTTTTTTCCCTAAGGCATGAGCCAAGGTTATTAAGGTATACATCATGTCTGAGGCAGTCAGAGACACAACTGCACAAACATCCAAACATCTTCTATCAACCCAAACACTGGCATGTGATTCCATACATTGATGTGGAAAATAACCACATGTAACCACTTTCAGTTTGCTCCTTGTCATATGGGGGGAGGTCTTTTGCTAAATGAGAACAGTGATGGACAGAAGGATGGATGGATTACCTGTCTGATCCATTCCATGCACATTCAAACTTGTCAAAGATGCAGTCGTTTTCATAGAGGGAACATAATTTGCTTCTAAGGTAATCATGGACCTGTTTTAAAGAAAATAACTGTTATTCTTGAAATCAAAGAAAATATAAAACTCCACAATCAGCCCTTCACTTTCTGCTTTATCTCCCACATTCACTTTCAAACTATGCTGCATAGATAGGCAGCTCTGCAGAAGACACTGTGTTTAAACTCCAAAGTCTCTAACTGTACTTTCCCTCAGCCCAATTAACCAGGTGGTCCAGAATTACTGTTGCAGGAAAGCATGAAACAGGCTTCCCTCAGCAGGCTGCAGACCACCCCTCTTCAACATATTTGTTTCCTGCTCGGGTGATTTTCTCAGTGCTAGCCTAATTCCCAGAGACATTTCACCAGCTGATACCCTAGATGTGCTAATTAATGTGCAAGAAATCTAATTTAAATAATAACAAAAATACCATATTCCAAGATAAGTGGACTCTCACTTACAGTAGAAAGAACTTGGCTCTATTAAAAGAACCTGTATGGTATTACATTTATTTCTGTAAGGTATTTCAGAAGCCAAATACAGTACAAGGTTGTAGTTGCACAGGCTGCAAATAAGAACACTCATTTAGCCCAAGGATTTCTCCTATTTAGCTGAGACTTAAAACCAACACTGTAAATTCTCACTTTTGAGAAAAGTGGGACTACCCAGCAGAAGATCTCTCTGATAGGCCACACATCTCTGCTGAACAAGGATTATCATAAAGAGATCTAATGCAAACTGTTTCAGTCTTTTGCTGAATTTGATTAGTTTTCCTTCTGGATGATTTGGTTTATTCCATAAGGAAATAATAAGGCAGAAAATCCCTGTCCAGATAAATTTACTAATGCACTTCCACTCCTGATTATTATCTTCTAGCCGCTGTAGAAACTGTAAAACAAAGATGTGTAGGTGACCTCCTGGAGAAATACACCAATCCAGTGGACCAGGGGTGTAATTTAGCTCTGCCATCCTGAGGTTACAGGTTCTTGCAAGTCCAGTGAAATTGTTCCTGCTTATGAATGCTCAGCATCCTCCTCTGGCCTGAGGGCACAAACACTTCTCCTAGTAAATAACTTCTATCAAGACCAGATGAGGGACAACGACCTTTCACTTAGATTTTCTTTAAATATCCAAAGAATATACCTGATGTATGGTTATTAAGGATTATAAATTTTAGTTTTGGATCAATTTTCATTAATAAATGAATGAACACTGAACTGTACATTAACAGATAATGTCCTATACAGCAATTAATTGGCAAAAGGCAGATAGAACATTTCACAATTAAATGCATTTACTGTCATAGTGAGCAATAGGTCAGAACACTTTTACTATTGATGTAGTTTCTTACACTCTCTTAATTAAATCCTTTCCTTTTCCCTTTACTTAAAACCTTTTTATGTTAGCAGTGTAGTTTGTTACAAAACTGGAATTCTTTCCTTTGTGGTGTTTGTGAGCTCCCAGTACTTGGAAGAAACAGAAAGGTTGGGTAAGGCAGAAGGAAGTAGATCACATTTGCCTCCCTGACTGTCATTTCTAGGTCTTTCTCTTGTTACCATTTCCAGCAGCCATCTGTCATGACCACTGTCATGTACACACCCTTTGCAAAGTGTGTCCAACTCCACAGCTTGGAGCTGTGCCTTTCCATCAGCTTTGTCAAAAAGGATTTTGCAATTCCTCTCTCAGATGTCTTACCTTGTCAAGACTGTCAGACTCACCCTACTGCCTTGGACAAGCACCTTGCTTTTTATGTGGACCTTTTGATTACCACATTAGAGCACATTCAGACTCTCAGAGAGACTATGAAAAACTAACTGGAAGAAACACGTAATTTTCACTGTTTGCATATTCACCTGCCTCTACCAACTGAGGGTAAATCAGATTTGCCTTGTCTGTTGCATCTTGTTCTTACCACATATCAATAGCAATTGAAAGCAAACTAAATTCATTCCTAACTAATTGCCAAGGACCTTTTGTTCACTGCAATGTTTTAGGTCTGACCCTCACGGAATTATTTAGCAATTCTGTGCTCCAGACTAACACAGCAACACAGGGGCCTGTTTTACTGGGACTGAAGGGACACAATGAGGAATTGCACTGGTAAGTGACACATTGGTACAAACCCCTGTGCTATGGACCCTGCCTGAAGTGGATCAAGCCATAATCAGCTGTGAACGTGCTCCCCTTGCTGCCACTGAGGTTTCTGCTGGGGTAATGCAGCTGGCAGCATCACAAGAGTAACCTGTTAGGCAGGGCCCTTGCAACATCCAAGCACTGCCTTTCCACTGCTCTGCTCTTTTAGTGCTGTCCAGTGACCACACTCTGCCCTTTTTCCTTTTGTGTGAAACGAACAGCAGAAAATCACGTTGAAACACTGTCGGCAGAGAACGTGTTCAGCAGGGCTGCAACAGCTGCCCTGTGCAACAGCATTCTGTGAGCCACAGCACTGACATGAAAAAGAACCTGTGTGAGGAATTCATTGTTGTTTGTCTTTTTTTAATATTCAAATTGTAAGCTAATATTCAAATAATGAAGCAGTACAGTTATGGCCTCTGCTCTTTATTACAACTCTGTGTGAAATCTCCTGTTGTGACCTTCACTACTGCAGATAGGCAATATCTAAGTGGCTCCCATGCAGTGGATGAAATGAGAAATTCAGTCTTTTAATGAACACCTTTTAATCTTTTAATAATACACTTGTCATCATAATTATGGGGACACATAACTGAAAACGTCAGATTTATTTGTTGCCTTCCAGTGATCTACCCCAAAAAAACCTTTTGAGAAATTACCAAGTTTAGGTATGAGATTTAGGTACGTGAGAGATTCCTCTGAGACAAATTACTTAAGAGAGTAATTTAATCCACTTTTACCACTTTTTCTTAGGACAGAATTCTCTACTCTCTGCAGCTTAAAACCATGAAAGGTTCTCAGAGCAGTTGGACCACATGAATCCTATGGAACCCTCTGCTACTGGCTTCCCAAGGCCCCCTGAGTTCCAGATTCCCCTTTAGTCCTGCAATGCCCAGCAACACATCTGTATATTCTTTACAAGGAACTGGAAAAATATTTGAAAATGAAAGGCAATCCATAAATTTAATTAAGGTGGTAAGAGCACTGTTATTTTTTGCTATATTTTTTATATTGTTGTGGGTCTTCTCTTTTTTTTTTTTTTCTATAAACTTCTGACTACAATTATCAGTACTCATTTTTGCTATCTCAGCATGAAGTAATGTAACTTTTTAATTGGCCCTACTGTTGAGTGTCAGACTGATTTAAAAGTGGCCAGCTTGTTTCACAGCTGCCTACATGAGGAAATAAAAGCAGGTGTCAAAATCAAGATAAACAGGTTGGTTTGACCAGCTATTCCTCCCCAGGGACAAGGCTGCCTACTAAATTAGCATAGGTATAAAATAATATATTACCTAAGTTCCCAAAACCCAAGATTCTATTCTGTTACATAAAACAGTCTCTCCCTTACTCTCCCACTCCATTTTCACGGCATATCAACATTTCTAACACATTTAGCATTACAAGCACTGCCATTTCAAGAGCAAACCCAATTCTGTAGTCTTAAAGGTAGACAGGCTCAGACTTTCCAATATTAACACACTGAACAGTGAACATTATCTGCCAAAATGTAATGGATGCATTGAAAAACACTGGGGCCCACTCTGTCTACTAAATGCTAGCTAAAAAATACTGGAAATTTTTGTTGTTTTGACAAGAAATGCTCCCAAACTCTCATCATGTTATTTTAAAACCAATCAATTATAGTTCCTGTGAAATACAGTGTCCCACCTGCCATTATTTAGACACAGAAAACAAGGACTGATCCAGCACTGTCACAGGATTGTCTCTCAGCAAGCAGCACAAGCCAGCTGAATGACATTTTTCCTAGTTTGCATACACTTTTTTTAGGTAACTTAGCTCTTTTTTTCTTACAGCATTTTCATAACAAGCAGTTTCTGTGTCACAGACATATTTTCCTTCTTCAAGCCAGAGTCAAAAAACGTAAGCTCAGCCCTCTATTGCCAAACACAACAGATGTCAGAGTACAAACTTAGTGCTGGCTGGAGCCACTGGCATTTTGTCTGGATAATATCACAATGAATTCAGGCAACCAGATGTGTCTGTCTGGCATTTGTGAGCTGCAGTGTCAGTGGTGATGCCAGGGTTTAACACAGATCACTTCTAGAACTAGACACAAGGGAGAAACACACAGATCAAGTTGTAAAAAGAAGTTCTGAAATGACAAAGGTGTAAACTCTCAGCAATCCCATCAGGAGCAGAGTGCTAAGCAACACACAAAATCTTTTCCTCAGTTCATTTTAAATGTTAGTAGTGAAATACATCATTTGAAAGCAGATGCCAAAGTGAAGAGATGATTTCTTTTGTTAGAAGAATAATTTTTTTCAAGAGCCCAATCCACAGGGAGTGCTACCTTGACTCTCCAGGCTTTACACTCCCTTACTAATGTTGCAACTGCTCTTTTCCTGCTATAAAGATGCCACTGTGAGGATTTCAACCATCTTGATTAATTCTTGGATTCATTCTCTAGCTTGCTGCTTCTCAGATAAGTTCACAGAAACATCCAGTTTTTGAACAGTGAGATCCTTTCATAATGTTGAATTTTAAGATGTAGGAGATTCCTACCTGGTATGTTTCTACAGGCTTTGTTTCCATGTTCAGATCCCAAACCTTGACAGTGAGGTAATCTCGTGTAAGCATGTATCTACCACTGTGACTGAATTTGACATCTGACACTGAAGAGATAATTTCTGAAAAAAATGATCTGTTGCTGGGGTCTTCTGGTTCTTCATAAACTGTTGAAAGAAAAAGGAGCAAGAGACAGAAATCAGAATTGTATTAAAAAATGCTCTGTTGTACAATCTGAAGTGTGCATTTCTCGTGAAACATGTAATTCAATCTGCCAAGGAATACAATATAGAATTAATTATATGTCCAGCATTTAATTCATTCTTTTAACTTCATATAAAAATACAAACTGTAAGCTTTAAACATTACCATAATTAATGTTATAGCTATGGACTCAAAGCATGACTTTGGGAAACTATGCAAATACACTGGTTAGCTGATCAGAGATACCTCTAGCAAGGCAGTTCATGCCTTCACCCTCTCTGAGGTCTGTATATCCCATTTCCTGACATAACCAAAATCCAGGTGTCCCTGTCACAAGGGAGGTGTGTATGTGTGGTCTCACAACAGTCCTGGCATCCCTGGGAGAGGAGGTTACTCAAAGCCTGCCCTGCTTGCCAGAACCAGCTGGCCTGGCTGCAGGCTACTCACTGGTCATGTCTGAAGGCATCCCAGACTAAGGAGAGAATTTTAAAAAGCAATTGCAGATTGCAATTACCTCTTCTGACAGGTGAGCATAAATTGGCAGGGCTTTACCACGTGGATGCATGAACCACGTAGTTGGTGTGCAATTGCTGACAGCTCTGGCAGGCACTGAACTCACTGAAGGGGAAGGTCAGCAGCTCTGTGTGATCTGACAAGGCAGCAGGTGATGAAATATTGCTTACACGATGTTCACACGTGAAAACCCAGCTCCTGTGGCTGTGAGATTGGTCATCCCTGTTCTACTGTACATAACAATGACATGGACGACTCCAGCCCCACCTCAGGGGTGCCTAGAGCAACTCTGTTTTCTCTCTGCAGGTATCTGTGGCCCTGTGACCCAACTGACCTCTATGGTGAACTTCAGCAGAAAGTCGGGATTTCGGGGTCTTTTAACTCTCAGCAAAATCAGTAGGGACAAATGCCTAGAATATTCTTTGAAAACTGGCAATTTGGTGAATGTCATTTTCAAGTTTCAAAAGCAGGTGAAGAAAAGCCATGTGATGAAACATGAAAGCATGCTGAAAGTAGAAAAACTTTTTACTGTCAGTCAAACCCAAGTTTTTTGTCTAGTCCAGTGGAACACTTCTCTCTCAATTATTTTATCCACAACTATGATTCAGACTGTTGGAAGCAACAAGGTTAGTTTCCATTAGGTGAAATAATGTTCTGCTGAAAGTTAAGGGTGAGTAGGTGGGTGAAGTATGTGGGGTAATGCAAAAAATTATGGGCAATTTTCTTTGGGGGTGGGCAGTGGAATGCAGCCAGGCGTGCACATGAGAATAAGGTCTATATTTAAACATGCACCACACATCTGAATGGTAATGAACTACTTCAAAGAGAGCAAAAAACTTTTCTAATAGACTGTAAACGGACAACTTTAAATAGCTCTTTAAAATTTTGCCTAGACATTCTGCAAAGCAGGTATTTTGTAATTATCCTGTCAGATTTTCAAGAGAAGTCTGATGAGCACAAAGCAATTATCATTTCTCATACCTCTTCCCTTTAATCTGTCCAAACTATAGACTTGGCTGGCAGGAATTTCATCCTCCTAATTATGATGTGAAGCTGCTATTAAAACCAGGAAAGGAAAAAAAAACCAAAACCCACACTAACTGAACTACACCTTCATTTTTAGCTTAGATACATTTTCTTGGGTCTATGTGGCTCATCCAACTCCCAGTGATTAGAAGAGGAGTGATATTTGCACCTGAATATACTTTATTTTGTTAATTAATGAGATTAAACTATTTAATTCTTTATCTGCCCCTTACTGTATTAAGTATTTAGAAAGACTTAGATTAATTAACTGTGGAACTAACAGAGGCATGAAAGTCTCATATCATTACAGAAAGAAAGACAGCAGTAGAAATTTTAGTAGCAGCAATTCTTTGGAGATAGTTCCTCTAGTCAGCATAACCAACGCAGGAAAATTGTTACAGGAAATTAAGGAGCAGCTCCCAGTGAAAAGAAGAGAAAACTTAGCAACTACCAGCATCTGCCTGAGCAACCAGAACAGGGCATCAGCCTCAAGAAATGAAGGTGAGAGAGTGTGTTCTTGGCTATTTCTGGTTTTGCATCAACAAATGGTTATGCACATATTGCAAAAAACCCCACAAGCTTCCTTCAGTGTGGCAAATACAAGTGGAGTAACTGGAGACAGAACAGCAGTGCAGTGATAGCCTTGTGACTTGGACTTCAGTTCAGGAGAGCAATTCAAACCCAGCCCTGACCTCTCCAAGGTGATAGGAAAAACCCATGGGTCTATCCTACCACTTCCAAAACACATTTTCTGTTTATTACTGTTAAGACTTATCTGTGGGAGGCTGCTCTTATGCCCAGGAGCAATCAGTATTTCTCTGCATCTAAATATTGTTAGATCTGAACTTTACTGACATTTGTTTACAGATTCAATTATATTCTTTAATTAATTTCATCATTAATTTCTTAATAACAAACACCTGCCATTAAAAAGAGTGTTTACTTTTATTTCTATTGTTCTTAATAATGGTCACAGTGCTAATGACGTGAAGGACACAAAGTTACCTGTCTAGCTACCTAATGAACACAGGAGTCACCAGTGATGTGATGTGCTGAGTTCTCATGTGACTCTTGCTCAGACTCAAACATGGCCTTGATGACATGACTCTGGCACAGAGAAATATCATGGGATTACAGAGGGAAGCTGAGCATATCTCTGAGTACAGCCAGTGTTGAAAGAGGAGCCTGCCACAAAGACACAGTTCCTGCCCCTTGTGCCACCAGCAGATACATGGGAACTCTGCTTAGGGAAATAAAAATGCTCAATTCCTTCCTGCCCACAAGTTAAAAAACACAGCAGCTTCTCTCAGAAGTCCAGACTGCGGAGAGAAGGATGGGTTTGTTGAAGGGTACTTGCCAGAGAGCTGTTTTCCTGAATCCTGAAGAAAATCTGTAGCATAAAAATATGCTACTTCTTTCTTAAAAGGAAGTGCCATCTGCTGAAAAACAAACTCCTATCCCTCATAAAAAATATTCTTGTTTCCTCATGAATTTCTCTGATCTAATGCAGAATGGAGATTTTTCCAGTGGATACGAAAGGCATCTCTAATGTGTGCGTTTATCATGGAGAAATATATGCAGATAACTAAAGTTAAAAAAAACCAAAACAAAATGGGTAGGAAGAGCAAGAGTAGGTGGAAAGGTCCATCTCACAGCTCCCCTCCCAGACACTGGCCAAAGGAAAGCAGATGCCTTGGGCAGTAGCTGAAAGAAGTGTGGGGCACTAACACCTTGTGGCTCTCATCTGCACTCTGGGGGTCACAGGGGCTGCCACCTCAACTTCCCATTAATATGGGCCTGATTCCACACACCTGAACTGATATTTATTGGACAAGATACATCCAAAAAAGAAAAACAAAACCCAACCTGAAGTAATTTTCAAGTTCAATTCTATACAAGTAGCTGGTCAGAGTTTTAATCATTGCAGGGTGTAAATTCTGGCATATGTGAACTTTAAAAAATATTAAAAATAATGCTAAAATTGTCTTACATGGTGGGTGAGGTGTCACAATCTGATATAGCATACAAAATCCTGTATTCCTCCTGAAATCATCACAAGAAGGAAAACTTGAAGATGAACAGAAATCCGCTCCACAGATTTGGTAAGAAATTCCATTGGTCATAGGATAAAATTATAAACAGTTTTAAAGACTCATGCCCTCTAGCAGAAAAACACACTGTTTTCTTTCTACTTATGAAAAAATAATAACTTATTAAAGCTTTCATTTTAAAGAGGATACGGTTTATATTTTGTATCCTGTCCAGAAAACTTCTGATTTTATAGCATTTGTTGTTAGTTAGATTTAAATCATAGGAAATTCTGCACCATGAAATAAATCTCTCCCTCCCTCCAAAGACAGCTAATGGATATAGAAAATCATCCAGTTTAATTCAAGAAATGCTACACTGTGAGCTAAGCATAGTTCTGGGCTTATCTCTAATGTAGTAGAGATCTCAAGAAGACATAAAAATGGGCAATAAAAATGACCAGGAGTACTAAATCACTTCCACACAAGGAATGGCTAAATAGACTGGGGTCTCTCAACCTAGGAATGACTGAGGAGGTTGTACTTAAGAGTGGCATGGAAAGGATGAATAGAGAATGACAGTTCACTTTGTACACTGTCTCTTCCAATCAACAAGTAGGGGTCACCACGTGAAACTGGGAAAGGGCAAGCAGAGAGAAGATGATTCTTCACACTATGCCTAATTAAGCTACTAAAGACTTTGCTGAAAGATACTGTGAATGGTAAAAAATATAAACAGGTTCAAAAGTAACTGTACAACTTCAAGGAAAGAAAAAACCCCAAGCGCTCATTTCAGAATTCCTGAATGCAGTAAATTCACTTCCACCAAGTCCCTGAACCTCAAGTTTCCAGTTGCAGATTGGAGAGGGTGAAGATTATACCCTTGGTCTGGTCTTACATCTGCTGTTGCTTTGCTACTGCCAGTATCAGAGCCAGAACACTGGGCTACAAGGACCTCTGGCCTGCCCAGGCATGGTCATTTTTATGCACTGTTTAAAACCTATTTTAGGATTTCATACAAAAGAGTTTCTGAGTTCATTCTAAGTGAATCAAGCCCAACTGCAAGCTCCCATTGAAATTCGTGGTCTCTTTATGGCTTTCAGCTTCATTACTCATGATAATAATTTGATTTACCATTATTATTTACTCTATCTTTCACTATCTCTGAATGTTTTATTGTTTTGTATTAAGCTAATCAACTCATACATTCATCTCCCTTGGAAATTCTTGTTCAATAATAGAATATTCTGCTAATGTGACAATCTTGCCTTCTTGGTCTACACTGATTAATATGGTTATGTATGAGAGGGAATTTTTGAATCTGCTTTCATAAGCAATCTAAAATACAATTATTTTGTGAGACACATTTGTTTAACATTTTACATTCCCACAGCCTTTAGTTGCTTATCCTGCTTTAAACTAAAAAGAAGTACCTTTTTATATTTCAATTTTCTACTTGCTTTTATATAATTCAGAGGGCAGCTCTTTGTGCCCTGGTCACTTACACACCTCATTTTCCTTCTTTTACTCAAAGCTAATTTCTGACCCTACCTCCACACCACAAGGCTGAAATTTCACCTACTGTTACAGCATTCCTTTATCCAATGACCCAGTATTAAAACTAGGCTTCTCATCAATATCTCTAGAGAGCATGGCTTTTAGAAGTGGAGCCTCAAATCAATATTTAAGAATCTGTTTTACCATCTGCACTGAGTTGCTGCAGCTTGTCACAAACCACGAGGGAGGGTGCATTAGTGCTGAAAGGCAAAGCCAGATCAATAGCTAAAGATCAGTGGGTGGGAGCTTCACTACAGAGTTGCTTAGATTAATCTAACTTTGCCAGTGAATTTGTTAATAAAGAGAAATGGTGATAAAAGAACTGAAAAAACACAAAGCCAATCTAGAAGATCAAGCCTCTTTAAACCTCAGTCTCACAAAGACTTATGTGCATGTTTAATGCCATGTGTTGTGAGCAATCCCATGGAGTTAATGGGACATAAACTACTGCTCTACAGCCAAACTGATGTGTAAGTCTTTCTGATCTTGATATATAAGATTAATGATAAGTGGGTTTTTTCTCCCCCAGTGAAATAAGATCTTGAAAGCTGGCTTCATGAGACATTAAAAAGCAGCATTTGTTGCTATTAAAAAAAATTAAGCAAACAAGACAGGAATTTTAATAGACTGAATAATTAAATCAATCTTACAGCAATTATTTGCTTTATCTCTGTGTGGTTGGGGGAGAGGGGTTAATGAAACACCTCTTCAATCATAACTCATTTACCATTGCTTCAGGCTTTACTCTTTCCTCCTAGTATCTGATAGCTAGAAGTATATAAATCAGGTTTTTTCCTTTCTCAGATTTAATTTTAACATATCTTGCACAACTGGAGGAAATACTATATAGATATAATTGCATTTCTGTAGAAACATTTTTGAATTTTCATTAGCCGTGTTTTAAATGTCTTTATTATACATTCATCCAAACTGAGCAGAATGGAAGCTTTGGAGCCCATGCTAAAGGCAATCTGTTACCACATTTCAGTGGGATTCCTGCACAAGGAAGGATCCATTCCAGGATCTAGTTTAGCATGCACGAAATTGTAGTAAAGGACCTTTAGTGACAGTCATAATTACAAAATTATCAGGATACGGGCACATTTTTTCATTGGGGATATAAAACCAGCAATGCATTATGCCTTTGTAGTGCATGCTTAAAACTAAATCCAGAATTAGGATAAGGAGAACAAGCCCTCATCAAGCACGGGGTCGAATCATTTCAGAAGCTCAGATAAGTTTCACTCCTGTCACATGAAACCTTGCAGATTTTGCCTGAAGTGGACATCACTTTGACAGGGGCCTCTCTGTGCACAAAGGGAGAGTGATGACTCCCTCTCTCTCTCTCTCAGATGATAACCTGACACGAGACCAGATGCAGAAATAAAAAGCGTATTTTAGATGTAAAGCTCACACAGAAGAAAAACAAGTTGTCTCTTTTTCAGTCAGACAATAAGCATCATTCATTTGGAAAGGTCAATATTAATTAGCAAATCCAGCAGGGATAGTCTGTCACAGGCTTTTTTGTGCATCTGGCTGTTCTCTGTTGCAAATGAAAGATAATCCATATTCAGTCAGAGGTCTGAAAGCTGTCTCGTCTCTGAAATTTCAACCTGCTTTGAGCAACTGGTAAATATAATTAATTTCATTTTAAAAATTCGACATGTTTAAGTAGATTATCCTTGATTTCTGTCTTGAGTGCTTCCTTGGTTCTGAATTCTTTAAAATCAAAGGTAATCTCAAAAAAGCCCAGCAGATAACCCAGTTGAGCTACATGCCTGACTGACAGGACAGTGGCATTTATCCTTGGGGAAAGGTTGGCATTTTTTACAGGCCTGGATTTCAAATAAAATGTGGAAAAGGACTCTCAATGGAAAAACCACTCCCCTCATCTTTGGGTGGCATCTCAGAGCCACAAACCAAACTTGGAATTAACTCTGCACTGCTCTGAAAACCATTTTATACTTTTAAGATCCTGACTGTCCTACCCATGGGACTGGGATGCACCAGCTGAGATGCTTTGCTCCCTTCAGGGAGAGTCCAGGGAAGTTGGCTGTTGGGATTTCCCATCCCCTACAAACACTTCCTTGCTCAAAGGGAGGAGGGCTCCAAATGCTCCTGCTACAGACCCAGAGGTCAGGAGCTGGAGAAGTCTGGAGGACAGACAGCACCAACTCATGGTGACAGAGGCTGATGCTGTACAACCCCAAAATTTGTGGGTTTTATGCCATACAGAGCAATAAACCTGAAACTGCAGCTCCTCTTTCCTTGAAGTATTTTGCTGTAAACCTTGCACATGGGTAATGGATAATTAGAAACAGGGTTTTAGTCTACAAATACATATTAAGAAATGAATACTAAAAAAAACCTTAAAGCAACATAAAGAATTTAAATAAATTACTACAGCTTCTGAAGTATGCAACGACTTTAGGTTGTTAAGGCTATTACATGAAATATCAATAGGAGTTACACTCCTGCATGGCTTAAATTTCCATATTGCATAACTACAGAGTTTATATCTACCATTTAATAATGGTTTTAATAATTCTGATGAACTACAGAAAAGCTCTTTATTTTTTTCTGACTTCACATGCTCAAGCTCAGTTTCCTTTAGCTGACTGCTTTATTGTGTGATTTGTTCAAACAGCCATATGTACCCATCTAGCCTACAAGCTGTTTGGAAGAATGATATTAACTCCATGCACATTTATGAGGATCTCTCAACATAATATTGCCAATAAAAAAGAAAAACCAAATTAGCAACTATTTGTTATTTGAACAAATGCTGCTGTAAGTATATTTTTAGTCAGGATGATCTTACTGCAACAGTATCCCTACGCTTGTCTTCCTTGTCAGCTAAACCCCTTGCATAAAAATTTCTGGAATTTGAGGGGGGGTTAATTATTTTATTTCTTCAATGTTCCCAGCTGACTGCTCTAACAATGAAACTTTTGCTGCTGTCAGAGATTTCCACATACTGCCTTTTTTCTACACTGCCAGGCATGTTGCCTGATGACATCTCAAAGGCAATCTTTGAGTGTTTTGGCAAGTACAGTATTTAGGTGAAACGTTCCATATTATTTGAATTAATCCCCTATTTGTGGCTGCTCAAGTTTGACTTTCATGAATGTTTTAAATCTTTACCTACAACACCATGGACTGCAAGAAAACTTTACTCATTCCCACTCTACTATTCTACACAAGCAGGGACATTCATCCCTTTGGCACCTCCTCTCCAGAACATTTTTGATGGCATCCTCTCCCACTACTTGCAAAGTCTGATAGTAACATGGAACAGCATTATGTATGTACCTGCTCTGTGGTTACAGACTGGTCTTTCCCTGATACACATTTGCAGTGGCTACACAAGATTTTCTTGTGATCCTCACTCCTGCTCAATCTGTTACAGAGCTGTTATATGAAGCAGTTTCAGGTAGTCTATTAGAGACACAACACATTTTATCACACCTTATCAGTATCTCAATGACCATTTAAAATTCAGCTACTGACCTGATGTTCTTTCAATGCCTTATAAATAGATTTGGTGGTCTGAGGTAATTTTTCTGAGGGAGAGAGATCCCCATTATAACTCATCACACAAATTGGCAGCTTGCTATTAAATCTCAGCATAGGCATCAAGGATGAGTACATATGGAAGTAGTCTCATCTTGTCCATGTCAAAGCCATGAGGATTTATAAGGGAAACCTTGTAGTGCTGCTGTCACTAATGCCAAAACCAGAGATTTTGCCACTGAGCTTAGAAAACCAGAAATCTTCAAGACATTATAATTTATTAACTTCCTGTGCTGGTTGATGTACACTACAGATATTAGTATGTAATTTATTTTTACAGTAATTATTCATGGCACTATCTAAACCTGTACAAATGGAAGGGCCCTTCCCACAAGAGCTGCAATGGACTTTATCAGAGCTACAAAGATTTGAATAAATAAGGGAAAAAGGAGGAAATGCAGAAGTTCAGAACATAAGCTCATTATCCAGGTATTTTTGTAAGTTTTACATTGGCTCTTTCATCCCTAAAAATATGTACATCCATTACAATCTTGGAACAGCACCTGAAATCCAGCACTCAGTGATACTAGACTGTGCTGAGAAAGCAGGGATGCATGGCAGAACGTGAGGGTTTACAGGGGCTCCAGCTGGAATGAGAAATGAAGTCAGTTATGGGGAAAGACTGAAAGGCAAGGCAGGAGAGCAGGGTACTGATCATGCATATGCACCAGATTTAGCAACTGTAAAGAGGAATCAGATGCACAGTCAAGGGACTAGAGAGACAATCATGCAAATAACTTGATTTTGCAGACTGGTTTTTGATAATGTCATTTTAGGCTGCTATGGGCTGCCTTGCCTCTGAGAGCTGAAACCACTCCAATCAGCAGTACAGGCCTACTGCTTTCAACACTTTGGAAGTCCTACCATTGCTGTATCAGTTCTGTACTGTACACACTTAGATTCTCAAGGAGCTTGACTTGACTTCAGTGCAGCAATGCTACATTAAATGGCTATTTTCTAACTCATAGATCTGGAAAATGGGGTTTAATCAATGACCATTAGACCTTGCGCTCCCTTCTGGCATAAAATGCCTTCTTTCATCCAGCATTGCTGTATTGTGGCTTTAATAAGTTCTGATTGGCATTTGGCATTGAGTTACAGGGGCATGGAGGCCTTATTAGCAGGAAGAAATGGAAGTATTACAGAACAAAGCAATTAAATGGGACAGGATAACTCACAGCATTGTGTCAGACTGTGTCATGCTTACATTTCACTTCATGGTATTGAATTCCCCCTACAAGTACAAGGAGATACAGCTAACAAAGGTAAAACACTTCTTTGCTTAGGAAATTGTCCTTGAAGGTTATTTTCTGTAATTGGAGACTACATCCTAAGAGGTTCTGAGCATGTGCATTTCTCCTTGCAGTCAAAAGGCCTAGTCATAGGTTATTTACTACTTTCATTTCAGTTTTAAAAATAGCATATGTATGAAATCTGGGACCACTTATGTCTCATTTAAATCTTCACATGCTTTTTCCTCCTCTTTTGCCCCTACTAATAAGATCTGCCTACCTCAAACAGGTTCAAGTAGGCACTGAATGACATAAAACCTCTTATGTGCTCTGGTACTAAAAGAATTTCTCTTGAATTTCCTTCCAATGTTCCAGCATCTCAAAAGAAACCGATTACCCAGTTCTGTGAGATGCAGGTGTCCTGGAGGAGCCCTAGTCCTGAAGGTGATGAAAGCAGAGCCACCACAGTTCATTCATGAGGCTCTCAGCTTCTCAGCAACCACCCACGTGATGCCATTGTCTGGGCATTGTCAGCCTCAGATTAGGAACAAACAAGTTGTTTGCACAAGGCAAAGTGCCCGGGATTGCCAGATTACTGGTGGGAAGAACCACAGTCTGTCTTCTCTAGACCACAAAGAGCTGATAGTAAGACAATGTAAACATGCATTTTTCTTCAGCTTTTACCTTGAGAACAAAGACAGTCACATATTTTAAAATTTTCCTTCCTTCTTCTTATGTATATTTCAGATATGAACTATCATGAATAGGTGGTTCATCTCGAAATTTCACAGGCTACATAAAATCATGTAGGACCAATGCCAACTTCTATACCAACACAACTTTCATTTCTTCCCTCCTCCCTCTCCTGATTAATTATTGCATTTCCTCTGAGTCTGTTCAGACATAATATGGAAAAAAACACATGTAGGGTATGTTGGACTACATTTTTAGGAAGGATACTGAGACTTCCTAATCCAGAAAACTGATTCAAAATTTGAAGGCAGTCTGACAATGAAAATTTACTTGCTGCAGCATTCAGAAAGGTACCTGTGTATTCAAACCAGTATGCTCATCTACTTAAATACTCCCTCATCTTCTTTGATTTGTTAGGAATCCTCTCTCTTTTGCTAAAGAGTTCTGGGTTCTTCACTGATCCCTGCAATAAAGAACCGTAAGCGCAGACGTGACTGTTATCGAGTTCAATGTTAGTACTTGTACAGGTGGAAAAAACCTTTTCTTTCTGCTGTTTTCTTTTCAAATGTGCCTGCAAGTGAGAAACTAATACACTGAGGTGTGCAGCCACCTATGTGCTGTCTGTGAATAAGGTAAGACCTGGATGGCATCTGGGGCTCAGCGGAGCAAGGACTTACGCTTGGAATGTTTGTCACAGAGAGCCGACGCCCGCATGTCGCAGAGTCTCAGGGATCCTTTGCTGCTGCTGTAGACAAAGAGGTTGCAGTGGTGGGGATGGAACTCAGAGGCTGTAATCACTTCTGTCAGGTCCTCCATATTGGCTGGCTTTATATCTACAATGTCTGAATGGACGTTTCATCAAGGAAAATGCAGTTGTCTACAGGTAAACCACGACGCTTACTTGCAGGAAGCATGCAAATGTACACACATGTAATGCTTTTAAAGATACAGTCTGTTTGGTAGTTCTGCAGTTTTAAATTTTCATACCTGGCCCACTTATACCAAACCCAAAGAGCAATGTCAAACCCAAAGTCTGCATGGTTTTACTGCAGGATGCCATTAGTGGGTCACTGTTTATCCATGCTGTGCAAAGACATCAAAGAAACAGTGCTGCAGGAATACAGAATTCTCACCTTCATTGAATTAACAGAGAGCAGGTACCTGGACCTCCTGCACCTGCTATTGAAACCACTGCTCTATCCCAGATAATACTAGCTGAGAGGGAACAATGCACAGCTCAGATCTGCTCACTGGCTTTTAAGATCATGCAACTTAAGCTAAAAACACGTGTAGCTTAAGGTAAAAGACTAAAAAAAAAAAAAAATAGTACTTTTTTGCAAAGGCATACATGGCAAACACAGAAGTATTTATGCAAATAGCTTTGGGTGAATATACACTAATACAGTTTCCTTTAAAACAATTATGCATGGCATTAGGTTTGCTATTTGAATACTTACAAAGAAGTATCAAAAATGGCATTCTTGGGTTTTTATGTAAATGAGGCTCACTACCAAAATCAGTATGAATTTCTGTGACTGAAAGTTGCACACCTGAATCATTTAAGTGAACAAAAATACATCAAATACCTAGTTTCCTGAGCACAAACCAGTCAGCTGGATAACCAAAGATTACCCACATGAAGTGTAACTCACAGGGTGCCTCTCGTAAATCATTTAAAACACTTAAATCTCCACTCGTACACATTACCTGCCCTCAAACCCAGGACCCACACTGAGCCCATGTTGGAGGGGAAGGCCAGGCTGTGGAAGGTTGCTTACAGAGAAAAGAATGAAGTAAGAGTCTCATGAGGAGGCTGTAAGAAAGCAGTAGACACACGAGCATAAAAGGAAAGAGGGATATATATGTAAAGCAGTACATTTAAATAAGATTGTGCCTTTTCACATGGCCCTCAGCAGTCTGCTACACATAAGCCATCCAAATGTTATCAAATCCTTCGAACAAGAGGAGGAATATTACCCTATTTTACTGATGAGTTTGTGCGAGCAGCAATAAAGGATTTGCATAAGATCACATGGGAAATGCATGACAGAACAAACCCAGATCTACTGAGTCCCAGTGCAGTGCCCTAAACACAAATCATCTCAGTGCCTGGATTCCCTCAACATAAAATTTGAATCAGCTGACGTTCAAAATTTAAACATCTCAAAGGATAAGATAAATGAGAAAATCTGTTTTATTGATGGCAAGAGAAATCATATATCATGGTACTAAGCCTGTTTCTGTTCCCACTGTGACCACTTCCCACATGGAAACCAGTCAAAGACCTTTGATTGATTTCTGTGGGAATGGGATACAGTCTATCACCACCTTTACACTCCATACTTTGATCTTTCCCAAAAATATAGGTCTGGAACACTACAGTGAAATGGTACCAAAGATTCAGAGATAATTATCTTGATGACTGTGCATACATCACACTCTTGTGTTGGTTTTTTTTTTCTTTTTTCCCCATGTGGTTTAGAAAGGAAAATATCAGCAAAAACTATTAATATCTTGTGACATTTAATAACAACTGGGAATGAATTAATGTTGCATTTTAACTGCATTCCTACTTACTTGTACTATCACATTTGCATCCATCTCCAAGAATCCATCATGATTAATATAAGTGCAATGAATGTTAAGATGTAGAAACATTGATTTACCTCTTTGATAAAGTATCACTAAATAATCCTGAAAATCAACAGAAAAAAAATGACCTTTATTCAGTTATGTGCATTTGGTGAATTTGTCTCAAGAAACACCTTTAAGTAAAAGCAATTGCTTTCAGGGATTGAATTGCTTTGTGGAGTTCAGAGGAATTATAGTTACTCAATAGAAGAATTTCACCTCTCAGCAGAGAGATGAATAATTGCTGAGTGATGAGAAAGGTATAAAATATAAATGGAGTATGTGAAACAGTATCATTTTTCTGGATGCTGAAGATGCTATTGATGAATTTCCTTTCATTGTGTAAAATGAATAAACCTATGCTGAATAATGAAATTAAATATTCCATCCTCCTGCCAGAAAAGCAGAAAATACTTGAAACAGATTGCATTTCCAGATGTGATCTAAATCTCCACTGAGAAAGAACCTCATTTGCCTACTGAGGATCATAGCAAAAATGAAAATTCATTTCACTAGACTTAGAAAAACTAAAACAAGAACACTGTATTGAAGTAAACAACCAAGGGAC
This sequence comes from Notiomystis cincta, assembly GCA_013398075.1. Lineage (NCBI taxonomy): Eukaryota > Metazoa > Chordata > Aves > Passeriformes > Notiomystidae > Notiomystis > Notiomystis cincta. The sequence goes on along the minus strand of VZRX01022411.1, from coordinate 73,893 downwards.
TAGAGAGTTGCAGAAGAGATTTACCCCAAATGCATTTGTAATAATAGATGGAGAAACAGCCTTTGTTTTGACAGCTACAGAACCCAATATATCAAAAGAAGAATATGTCACACAAAAGAACATTTTCCTCCTCTCATGATTTTTGCCATCTATTTGAAAACAATCAAGTACAGCTTGACATGTGATGTGTGGGAACTGTATTTAAACTAGTGTGACATGGTAAGGGCAAGCATTTCCCATGAGACACTTCTCATTTCTATTTTTCTATCTTCCCTTTGTGTCTTTTCTTCCTTTTAAGCACAGCATTGCATGGCAGGGAAAAAAATAATAAAATAAAAAAAAAATTGGACCAGACAGTGTCCTTCAGAAACAGGGCCTTTGGTGAACTTGAAAAGCACGAAACAGAGGGAATCTGACAGAAACTGATTAAATGAAAATTCCACTGCTAAAGAGAAATCTATGGTAATGGCATAAATCTGCAGAGTTGTCTCCTACACTGGTGCCTTCCCCTGAAACTGGCTTGTGGAGGGCTGTCTTGAGTGGGGCTTGGTCCTTCTCCCCCACTGCAGTCACCTCTGAAATACCAGTCACATCTCACTCTTGTTGTACCACATGTGATCTGCGTCATTTTCAGAGCATGGATATAACACCTAGGACCAAAGGCATCTAAGACAGAAAGAAGAGAGACTTCAGTTCACCACTGGCAGTGTACCAGGATAGAATTCTGTTGTCCTAAAAAAGTCAGTGTTTCTGTGCCTTAACAGGACAGATATTTCCCCTAGGAAAATGAAAAAGATCTTTGTATGGCTCTGACTCCCACATAAGCTTGACAAGAACCAGGCATTTCAATCCCTGGTAGATACTTGCACTAAGGGAAGGCTGAACTGGCACCTTGCCAGTGATGGGCTAGAATAGGTTGGCAGTCTTTTTATTCATTAACATTGAAACAAGGAATAGAAAATATCTTCCTGCTTGCAAAAAATAGAACAGGTCCTTCTCCCTTAACTATTTGCTGTCTTCCATACCAGATCTGTCCTCCATTTTTTGGCTCCATGAAACAGGAAAAAGCTAGGAAAAGGCCAGCAGACTTTATAGATGCTCTCCACAGCAAAAGGGAAACGAAAAGTTGAGTGCACCTGGCAACTACAATGGTGAGAGATGATGTTCTTACAGTTGGGTTAGTGGAGCTACAAGACCAGGAAAGGCAATTTTGGGAAAGGCAACAAAGCTGCTCTAAGGCAATGTAACCTTAACTTTGGCTAAGCATCCACGTGTCCTTCCCCAGACTATTTAGGAACAGAAGTACAACAAAGGAGAGTGAGTAGGGCAGGGCTGGGCTGCGAGGAGGCTTTAGGGAAAGAACTGAGGGAGGGGGAGGGGGAGAGAAGAAAAACTCTCCGAGAGGAAGGAGGAAAGAGCATAAGGAAAGGCATGATTAACAACCTGCAATGATATGCAGCGTGAGGAGTGTGATCTGAGTACACGATTCAGTTATATGGTATGTTTAGTTCTAATCCAGTATTTTGTGCTGCTGTTGTGCAGCTGATAGCAAAATGAGCATAACAGGAGGAAGGAAATTTGTTCCATTGCCTCTGGGCCACTGATCTAACAGAAATATTCCCCTCTGGGAGAAGTCACTCCAGAAAGTTCCTTTTATTGCAGGTTACAAAGTTGACCCTCACCTTGATTCAAAATTCATATTAATCAGACTTTTACTCTTGATCAGTTAGAATAAAAAATGAGCATGCCTGCTTTATGCTCATGCCAAAACATGAATAATGAGAATGTGGAAAATACATAGGGTTCCTGCTGAGCAAAAAAGGTCCCAGAATAAGTTTCCTTGTATGATAATGGAAACATAGCAGCCTCCTCAAAACAGATTAAATTCCCTTTGAAGTGAACAGTATGCATAAAGAAATAGCTGTTTCGTTTTCCTGAAACCACCAAGGAATTCTACAAGAAACTGAAATTTGTGGAGAACAAATTTGTAACTCCCAAGCTATAGCATATAAAGGATTGACTATTCTATCATTATTTTGGAATAATTTTAAAATCACTTTTTGCAAAGTTTGATGCAAGAAGGAAATAATTTTATGGTCAGAAGAAGGCTCGAGAAAAAAAATTGCTTGTCCCCCCTCCCCCCTTTATTCAATTGCAGTGGAGGAGGAGAGGCTTTCTTTAGAAAGCCAGACAAAATTTTCCATAGTAACTTCACATGAAAAACAAAACTCTCATCTTTCTTATTTCAATATATGCTGATATGACACTTCATTTTTATCCCTGCGTGGGACTTAGGTTTTTGCAAATTTAAGCACTTTCAAAAAATAACCTTCAGCATAACATATCTTACCAAACCTGGCTGTTCCCTGTGTTTTCCACAGAGGTTTGCTCAGGCTACTAATTTTGTCTGCATCTCACACCTACATTTCAGCCTAGCCCTAGAAGGATTCAGTGACTAGCAGCTGAAATCAATAGCAATTCATGGAAGCTGCCAGGGCTTCAGTTTAGAGTAATTGATTACTGTGGTCCTGCTGAGGCTCTACACTTTTAATATAGGCATTTCTCTGAGTGGTTTCCCCTGTTAGTCATTTAGTGCACACTATTTTCATTACAAGCAGGGAACTGTGATGCTTACAAATCAAGCTCTACCAGTTTTACACTTCCTACATGATGGTTTTATCATTCCTATACCATGTGCTGGCTGAGAAAACAAATTCCAAATGGCTCCAGTTTTCTTCCAGGCTGGGTACGTTAGGCCTCAGTATGCTTGACAACATCATGGTGTGGTTACATCAATCCTATTACCAACGAAAGAAGCAAGCTCTAACTTTCAAACAGCCATCAGCTCACTCCTTTCTTCCCATTTCTTATAGATACACTGTATGTTTTCACTGCTGAATGACAATTCTACAGTAGGCATAACCTGACAGTACGGACAGCATTGGGCAGGGTCCAGCTTCTGAATCTCTGTATTTCAGACCTGTTGTCCAAGAGTCAAGGGGTCCTGAAATGAACTGTCAATAGGTTAATAGATGTGGCCTTTTCTTCAAATTCCAGTCTTTTACCTTAGGCAAAGAGAGTATTTATATTCCCAGTACTCCTAACAGTCACAGTGTCAATGTTTCCCATCACACAGCATTTGCTCAGTGCTCCACTAAAAGCATTATACCATTTTGGTATAAGCCCAGAGAGTTGCAATTACATTTGCTGTATCATTTGACTCTTCTGAACCACAAAAGCAGGAACTGCTGCATAAATGTGTGCTCCCCCCCCACTGCCTTGGACCTAATATCTGTTAATCAAGGTACCAATCCATACTAATTAAGTACTACAATGTCAGCCCAATTCCATTTTTAATTCCATGGTCTTAATAACAGTGATTCTTCAGGCATCATAATGGAGTTGGGAACCCTGGCAACAGTCTCACATTGGTGGTGATTTGCTGAAAATACCAGTTTAAATTACTTGATTTTGATTGACAATGAAACGTCTTTATCAAAGGCATTCCAACAGTGCCATTACCACAGTACAAAGGTTTCTGTAGTTTTCCTCATATCAGGATTATGAGATATAGAAAGAGTAAAAACCACTATGGGGCCTGTTAGCTCTATGTGGAAGGCCAAACCATAGCCAATTACGTTAGGTGCTGTGCAAACACAAAGTAAAGGGATTGCTCATGATATAAAGAACACGAACAAAGAGCATACAAAGAAGAGATTAAGTAATGTTAACACAGTTCTGTGGACTTCTGAGGTTTCTTAAGTCAAGGATTACAGGCTAAACTAGATGAGAAAGCTGTTACTGGAAGAAGCAAAGTCATGGTCACAGCTAAAAGGCTGCAGTAGCAATAAACTTCCCATCTATTCAGCCACAAAGAGAATTTGGCCACGTTAGCTAAACAAGAGGTCTAGCTCATGCAGGATTAATTTCAGTACATCCTCCCATATTATTGGCAGTGCACTTTTATACAGAGTGTGCAATAAGGGCTCTGCCCACTGGAATGATTTTCCTTGGGCAATGGCCTCACATTTATGCTCAGCACACCACTGTCAGTATAAGATGGCCCCTGTCTTGTAGTGCTCCAGCCAGAGTCATTTTTGCTCTCTATTTCTGTCTTCTAACACTATAAAACCTAAAAAACAGGAGGAGCACACAGGTGAACATTCAGGCCCTTTCTGTGGGTTAGGAACCAAGATGTTACTGATTTATCTGGCAGTTGATAGAAACCAGAGTGCCTCGGGATGATGGGACAAGAGTTGTTCAAGAATGTAACCTAAATATCAGACTTCTGAGCCAAAGCTGAAACTTCCAGACTTTCTGTCTCAAGTTTCATTTGGAATTGGAAATACTTGGCAAGAAATTAAAAGTAGTTATAGAAACATTTTCCATTCATTAGGTTCATAGCAGAGTCAGTATCAGTGCTATGTTTTACAGAGAATGAAACTGAGGCATGAAGTGGCAAAGGTTTGGAAAAGGTCAATTCAAGAGCCAGCAAGACCAATAGCTCTGGATTCTGATCTGGTGGTCTCTCTCCTCCCTACCTGCAGCTGTCCAGTCTTGGGAGTATTCACTCGGTTCTCATCTTGGTTAATTGGTTCTGAGAGGTTATTATTATTATTCTCATTATTACATTTGTCCTTTGCAACTTTCTCCCAGAATGCATACTGGTCTAAAGACTCATTCTGAATTTGAGAGATCTCATTCTGATTTTTGCAACATCAGAATTACTTTGCATTCCTATTATCTCAATAGGATAAAAAGAGACAGCAGTAAGAAAGCCCTGAATCTCCATCACACAAACACTACTTGTACAAAGAATCAACACCTTTTAAATGTACTTAGTAAAATTTTAGGAAATTGCTTTTACTGCCATAAATTCCGTGAACATCAGACTTGGCTGTATGCCAGTTGCAGAAAAACAAAACTACTATATAAGAGAAAATGCCTATGGAGTAGCTGCAACATTTGACTAAACATTGAAAGCAGAGAATTGTAGAGTAGCATGGCTAGGAAAGAGACCATTTTAAATGGTGCAAGTCACATTCAAACTTTAGCATAGACAGACCTATTCACACACATTGCAACCAGTGATTTACTCAGAGAATAATGAATTTAGAAGTAGATACTAGAAAGCTTTAATTTATTTAGGAGCTGAATTTTTGGCTTGTTTTTTTGAACAGAACGCCCGGATTTTCATCTGTAGACACAGTCACATGCCTGCTTTAGTGACAACCATATGCAGATTCAAATTTTCAAGAACAAAGACATCATTATCTGCATATGCACAGCTGAAAGAAAAGTTAAGTGGATGAATCAACAGAGGAAGACCTGCCTTTGTAAAGGCACACCTGCAGTCACTCAATCACTGAAAGATCACAAAGTCATATTTAGTTCATATATTTGCATATGAATTGATTATGATTTGTCTGAAACTACTGTGACAAGCTTAATGTTACACTTGGAACACAAATACCAGAAGAGCCTCAGGTACATATAAATTATTAACAGAAGAGCCCTATTAAGTGCCCCAGCTTGGCCTCTCTTAGGCAGTGCTGTTCTGTGTAGTATGGTTAAGTGGCACCATTTACTACACACTAGCAAAGGTTCCAAGAAAAGAGTCATTAATAAGGCAAGGATCATTTATAAACAAAAGCAGTATAATCTCCTCATTCACAAACCCTTCCTGAAATACATTAGATGTTTAACAGAAAACTGAGAGAGATCTACTTAGTTTACTGAATAGGATCTCTGGTAATACAGAGAAATATGACATATAAAATTCTCCAAACTCCACCTTAAAAATAGCCAGGGATTTTTTCCCACATAACTTGGAAATAAGAGATAAAACATCTTTTTCTTTCCTTCTTTTTTTTTTCTTTTTTTTTTTTTAAATTGATAACCTATATACTAACAAGTAATCCTATCAAGAAATTTCATCTTGGTAATTACTAAAATCCCATGCAGCTGAAGAAGATCTATCTCTAAAAGCAGACACAGCAATTCCAGCTGGAGGGTATAGACTCTTTACAGCATTTTGGTGGCAATTTTTCTTTCGCAATATGCATTTTATTCTTTTATATACATTTCAGAAACCCCCAATACAGTAGTATTTGTACCCTACTAGACTGGAGTAATTCCATATTTTTACTAAATTTTCAATTCAAGTGACAAATTATACCTTTTTGCGAACTTTAGTTAGCTGGAAGTGTCATTTAGAGCATAAAGCTGCATGCTTGCTATGGAAGTGGTGAAATAAAACTATCTTCAAAAATAGCCAGATACTTCTGAAAAACAGCTACTTTAAAAACACTAATAAAACTTACATTTACATCACCTAGACTATATTACATAAGATACTTGATTAAAATCTTGTGGCAGGACTTATTATCTAGTTGCTTAATTCACTTGAAAGGATTCACAAAAATGCCCATCGAGCATGCAGTGAGTATGACAACAGTCAAAACAGTCTTGTTCTTAAAACTAATGCTGTAACTTTTTGAAAGTTAATATGGCCTTTATTTAGAGAGCATTTCTATTCTTAAGGCCCAAACTACTGCAATTTCACGTGCAATCCTTCTTTATTATGACAACAGAAAATAAAGCAATGTCTGCATTAATGAGAGTGTATTTTAATAGTGAGAAAAGCTTCTCAGGTTCTGACAGCTCACACAGAACACAGAGGTACAGACTTCAAGCTTGGCAATACCTTAGATGACCATGTGAGCATTTTTGTGACATCTGTCTTTGCATGGAATACTCTTCAAGCTAAAGATTTTTTAGGTAATGAGCAAAGCAAGTTATATTTTCTTCTTTTTTATGTTAATACTCTGAGAAAGATTGTGCTTTGCAAGGTTAATTTCAAGACCAAAGTCACATGGGAATTAGAATAATTAGACTCATTTAAGAGAATTCTCCCCTCTGGCAGAGCTGATTAAATTATTTATACATTATCTTTTCATATAATTGTACCTAGAACTGTGTAAATGGGGTTTTTTGTCTAACTTTCAATAAATTCATAATACACGTTTTTCAAGTTGGATACACCGACTGCACCTGTGACAACAGAGAATGGCTCATTTTCAAAATGCTTCAATGAGAAATTAATCCAGAGGGAAACAGAAGCATGCAATTTAAAAGCTTCCACAATGAAAACACACTGATTAAAACTCATCAACTGAAGAAATAAAATTAGTAAGACAATAAATCTTGGACTGAATCCTGTTACCCATTTCCACAGGAATAACTTCATTGACTGCAGTCACATTACACTAAAATATGAGTGCTACTTAGATGAGGATCAGTTCCATGACATGACCCTTTATCTGTAATTTAATATTCTTTGCCAAAGTTCCCAAGTCCCTCTCTGCTAAGAATCTCAGATTCTGGGTAACACCTGAAAGTTCTATATATAAATAAACCACTAGGGTGAAGAAGGAAATCTGGTGGTTGATGCTAACATTCATTTCAGCTCTATTGAGTGCTCTTTCTCTCTTCCATCCCAATAAACATGAGGAAGGTTGAGATAATGATATTTTAAAGGGCATTCCTGATGCAAAATAGTAACTTGTTTGCTACAGTCCCTATTAAATTGGGAAGCAACTGGCTCTATAGAGATCTGTGAAAAGATGTCTTTGCACCTACTGTAAAATTTTAAGTATCTCCTAGAGTTGCATTGCCTAGATCACTCTACAAACACATGAATTCAGTGAAATCCCAGTTGTGTTCTTTAATGCACTGCTAAGGAATCCTGAAATGGTTTTTACGAGCTCAGAATTTCACACTTCTTTATCATTTGCTACAACTCCAGTCAGTTTTCTTTTTCCTTTTTGCAATTCACTGTACATTTTTAAAAAGCAGTAGTATTCTAATGCCTCAGTCTATGTTTTTCCTTACCTCTGCAGAAACAAAATCATAGGTATGGGTCTCTATTTGGGGACAACTGTATTAGAGAAGACAGAGGGCTAGATAAAGAAATCCATTAAAAGAATAGCATAATCACATACTTATTCATTCAAGTTGTGTATGGACAGGAGTGATAAGTATGAAAAATATGTATTCTTATTAACAAATTAATATTTTTATTAAACAATAAATCTGCAGTGCAGTAATTATCCCAAGGCTACAGCTACGCTCAAATCATCTTAAATTAACTTTTTTAAAAGCAACTGCAGAAAATAGAAGAGACTGGTTATTGCCAAGAATGCAAAGGCCCCAGCTGTAATTAGTTTTTCACAGCCAGATTCAACTCTTCCAATTTATGTATTTTGGAGGATGGCTAGACAGGGAATATTTCCATAACCCCATGCCCTGATGACACTGGTATTGTACATCCCAGCCATGCACTGTTTGCTTTTGCTGCAATACACGTTTCAGCTGTGTGGCCAGGAGGATCTCACTCAGGGATTCAGTGCAAAGACACTGCTTAACCAGCTCTCATATTGCTCCTTTGGCTATCAGTCATGCTCTGTCATCCAATTCTCTCTGACTGGCTGACAGTCATATTCCTAAGATAGGAGTCAATTTAAGGTGATCAGAATAGTTAAAAGCAATTGCTTCTGACAGGGATCACAAAGTGTCCTCTGGCAAGAAGCAAAACCAAAATATTGAAAGACCACTTTTACAAATTTATTCCGTTTTCAGAGCTCCCTGAATCTGAACTTATAGATATCTTCCTAAGATATCTTCTAAAAGATGCTGAGACTTGGCTGTATTTCTTGAAAACAAATGATCTGTAAGGTCTTTATAGTGCTCATTCACACAGCCTTACTGCTGTAATTATCTAGTATTTGAATTACACAGATAGTTATAAAGACTGCAATTTACACAAGCTCACATATAAACACAGAACTGGTCTTACTCTGAAAAGCTTAAAAACCGTACTCAATTAAGATATTATACAATAATGATGACCATGTCAGAAAAAGCATTGCATCTGAACTGGATGTAGTTTTACCTCAAGAGAAGCAGAAGAACCAATTCAGTGCCTGTTTTAGAAGCTGTATCTACGTTAGTGCCTACAAGACAAAGTAATTCAAGTGATCCTAGAAATGCAGTTCTCTCTTGGCACTTTGCACTGGGGACACACAGAATTTTTCTTACAAATGAGTCTATTGAGAGTTCATGAAAGGCTCCATTTACTATTGGGACTGTGTGCAGTTGAGAGAAGATGACAGCTTACAGTTACACATACTATCTATTACCATTACCTATTTACCAATTTCATCCCCTGTTGAATAAAAAAAAATAACTTCTTGTGTGATTTTAATAGAAGAATCCCTACTGCGTTTTTCCTAATAGGCAGCCAAAAACACACACCAAGGACTTATCTAGAGGGACCTGGACAAGCCCAAGAGAATCTCATGAGGTTTAATAACACCAAGCACAAGGTGCTGCACCTCGGTCAGGGCAAGCCCTGGTATCAGCACAGGCTGGGGGATGAAGAGATGGAGAGCAGCCCTGCCCAGAAGGACCTGGGGATGCTGGTGGATGAGAGGCTGGATGCACTCACAGCCAGAAACCAACCATGTCCCAGATTGCAGCCAAAGTGGTGTGGGCAGCATGTCAAGGGAGGAGATTCTGCCCCTTTACTTCACTCTGGTGAGACTCCACCTGGAGTGCTGCATCCAGGCCTGGAGATGATCTGAATTGCTTATTCTTTCTGCTTACTTAATTAGAAGAATCTTTCCAGAAATAAGAGGCTATTTTTCATGATTTCAAGAATTCCCTTAAGTACCCTTAATGTCATCATATCTATACAGCACTCTGTTGTGGTCCCATCAGCAGCACTTTATGGAGCTTTATGTCGGAGTTTGCTCCTATCCTAAGCCTCAGGATATGATCTATGACCTGCTGCCCCTCATACATACCTTTGCTGACACAGAAATAATAAGCATTAGGAATAAAACCTGTATAAGAACTACAGCACTTGCTGCTAATCTATTGATTACATCTTAGCAAAAGTTATTACTGAACTACACCAGTGTAAATGATCCTCAAGTTACCAGGTAATTTGGTATCTGTAGTTTCATAGGCAATTTCAAAACTATTTATTTTTAATGCACAAATACTCTAAGCTGAAAGATCTCAAACCCAGAAGTTAAAAGTCAAAGTCAATGGAACTTGCCATTTTGCAGAGCTTTGGGAATCAGATCACTTTAAAACAACCTGAAATAGATCATGAATTGTTGCTAAAATGGGTAACAATGAATTTCCCTCTACTATAGTAATTTTTCTCATGAAAAACTTTTCTATTGCTTCAGATAAAAGTAACATCAATGGAAAAGACAAGGGACCACAACTCTTTTCCTAAATTCATCATGAAATGGCTAAATGCTAGCATTGGCAAGGTAAACATTCCACTCTGTGAAAATGAAATTTTTCCTTCTTACTGCCTTCTGCAAGGTCAGAATTGCCGTGCATTTTTCAAAAGACACTAAATTACTTTTCTCGGTCCATTAAAGCAAGCAATCCCTAGGAAAACTTCTTTTGGTACCCAGTGAAATTCACTCTCATTGCATTCTGGCAGTTAAGATATCTCTATGGAGCAAAGATACACTGATCTGTATTTCTCCAAAACAAAACCATTTTCACATCACTTCTGCATCTCTGTTACCATTTTTACAGGATTTCTCTCTCCTGGAAAGTCTGCCACTCTACCCAATACAGAATTAGAGTATAGATGAAAGTAATGGAAAGCAGGATGTCTCTGGGCAACATTCAGATTCTGAGTTGAAATTCCAGCAAACCTATTTGGCTCTCACAGTCTTTGTTTAACTGAGTATAAAGTGGTGCTAAGACTGACTGATCTCAAAATTTTATTATAATTATTTAAAAATACTCCTATTACAAAATATTGTGTAAAGTATGTCAAGTACTTCAACAATACAGAGGATCTTTATCATGATCAATTCACAGTGCAATGATCAGGGGATGAGAAATGGCAAAGCAGCAAAGAATCTAACAGTTACATACATCAATTCGGCATGAACTTCATGTGTTTACAAGTTACATGCAATAAAATGTCTTCTTTTTTAGTTTTCATTATATTTCCTCTACATACTGTTCTTCCTGATACCTTGGCAGGGCACTGGAACCCTCAGTCAAAATTTTCAGCAATTTACCTCAGAGTATAGTTCAAGATTTTTCAAAAAGCACAGAAAATCTTCAGTTACAGTCTCAGGTGTGAGTTAGACATGAAAATCTTTGGGTTTGCTACTGTCAACTCTTACTAGAAGACTCTTTTAGTAGGAGGCCAGTATTCTCTTCTGATAAAACAGATTCTAACAAGGGAATCACATCAACCCAGAATCTAATCAGCTTGTTCAAACAGCTTTTTCCCTGCTCAGCTGTTCACATAGGAGTGTTTTAATGGGAAAAGTAAAGCAACCATTTCTCAAGAGTCAGAATAAGAGAGCTCTCCAAACCATGGAATCAGTGCACATCACACCTCTGCAATCCTCTAACTTAAGGACCTGATTTTGGCTTTTTATCTCCATTCTCCTTTACTGGAGAGAGACAGACAGACACAGTGCATGTGGAAGAGGGAGAGACTAGGAAGTAAAGAACAAAAGAAGATCACAAATTTGAGGAAAAGCTACTCAAAGTTGCTAGTAGCAACTCAGCTGGAATATGACTCCATGGTATAACATTCACCTTTTAAATACCTGCCAGAGATTGACACACTCTTCCTGGCAGAATAGGAAGTGCTAACATGTGTTACACAGAGCTCTCAAAAGAGAAATAAGGTCTGCCATCTCCCAAACAGGAGGTGTGCTCTGTAGGAGAACACAGGAGGTGTGTTCTGTAGTGCTGTGGGTGGGGTGGCAGCAGTTCCTCACACAGTACAGGCGTGCTTTTGAGAGCACAGAAGATGCATCCCTGTGCACACAGCTTGTGCACAGTCATCCTGGCTCAGGCATTTTTATAGAAACAGCCTTATCTCACTCCAGGGTGAGATAAACTTCCCCCACAAACACCAAGACAATACTGCAGATCTGCCTTCAGTTTAGCTCTCACATACTTAGCACTGAGGCAGGTACAGGGATTTTGTAAGGCTGGCTACCTCCCCCAGCCCAGGCTGCTCCCAGAGATCTGAATTTGCTCTATATATGCACTACATTCAGATGCACAGTGGGCTGCCACAAACTTGGTCTCCATCAATGTACCATGTTTTGGGCTTTTCTATTTCTTTCCTGTTGTTTACTTCTGAAGTAAATTCATTTTCCCAAGATATGGTGCCTAACAAACTGCCTATCCAAGATATGCCTCAAATACCAGAATATATTAGACTATAAGAAGCCCCTATGGTGATTTGCTAATTAGCTTAACCCTTTTGGGACTCAGAAGAAGGAATTTTTTATTAAAACAGGATAACCCTGGACTATATTGATCTGACTGAGAAATGAGTATTTTAGTCAAGATGAGTCTCAAGATGAGCACATGCTGGAAACAGCGATGTTTCCATAGCAATGCCATGACAGCCTCTGGAGTGAAATAGTGTGCTACCAGGAAATGAAGGGAGTTCAAGTGCTATGAGCTACGTAGTTCTGTGAGCAATCCAAATACATTCTCATAAAGAATATTTAGTGCAGCTAGATAGTCCAAAGATTGCTGCTAATGGCAAGTAAGCCTTATCAGTATGCTCCTGGCAGCCCTTTTTTCTCATTCACTTCACCCAAGATGATTATCTAAAGGCTTACACCGTGGGCAACACTGCTAAACCATTTCAGACCAAACATTAACAGATACAGCAACCCTTACCTTACTTCTTTTCCAGTGCAGAATATCATCCATAATTAAGGTCACTGACTCTTACTCTCCATAACACAACCAAGCACATTAAGCCCTTTACTGAAGAAAATCCTAGTGTGTGCTATTATTTACCAGGCTAACCTTCCCCCTTCCTTTTCTCTCACCTCCTCCCCTTCTCCCTTACCTCCTCCTGCCCAAACAATACTGGGCAGATCTGCTTGCAAGTGGGAAGAAACATACAGGAGTCTTGCATACTCCTCATTAAAATTTATATAGGCATATCATAAACTCACTGGTCTGCTTTTCACCCACCCCAGCTAGTGCTTACACTAATACAAAAGCAAACCAGGAAAGCACTACCTGTATTTTATCTGCCTAAGGCTTTACCTAAGGTAAATATCCTGGTCAAATTCTGCAAAGCTGATTTAAAATATTTTCCAAAGACTACAGAAAGAGAATTAATTTAAGATCTCCACTGCTCTGTATTTTCAGAGAAATAAAAAATTATCAGTGATCTGCAGAACTGCTAAAATGATGGTTTTAACCAAACTGTTTTCAAACTAAATTCTACAGGGCACTTTTACTTGTAAAATACCTAAACACACTGCTGCTGATTCAGTCTTTCTCCAGCATTTCCCAGGCAATTTGTAAAGATGTTCAGACATGAACTGATTGTCCAGAAACTCTACCACTGTATTTGTTGTTTGTGTCATTGTCACAACCAGCCTCTTGGGTAAACAGATTGTAGGTCATTATATGTAGCAGTGCTGCCTCTGAGGGAAAATAGACAAATATAATACTCATCCCTGCCAGATCCCTTATTAACAAAAGCCACTTCAAACCAAAATGTTTTCTATTTATTGTTTTAAACATTCATTTCAAGGAATCAAGCCTGGAATGTAAAACAGCAAAATGCTTCACTTCCCTTCTGCATCCAGTAAAACGATGTGAAACAAGCACTTTTAAAACAGCTTCAGCCTCCTCCTGCCTACCCCTGTAAATGTGTTACAGAGGGCACCAAGCCCAGCAACATTCATTTATAATTTAAACTGTTTGCTTGGCAGAATTTTTTCACCTTAATATGTCTAGTCTTAATTGCAACTGGCACACCCAGTGATTTTACCAGAAACTCATCTACTTCCAGGAGATTTCTATGTAAATTGGTTTTCTGTAGGCCAGAAACGCAGTTTCAGGGACAGATGATGTTTATCCAGGGAAGAACACGTCCCTGCAATTTTACAAGATGTAAAGGGCTCTATATGGACAGAAAGATACCTGTCAGAAGACTGATGCAAGTTTAATTTACTCATCCCCTTCTTTCAGTTATCATGGCCTCCCAGTGAATTTCCCAATATAAGCAATATTCTGTAACTATCTCACCTTCTCTTGGAACACCTATGTCAAAATTTCTGTTTATCAAAGAATTAGGTAAAAGTAATCTGCCTGATGAGCTGGTTTTGACAACTGAGTACAGACAGGTACAGTTTATATTGTTTGAAGCAGTAGTGGACCCAGTGTCTTTAACTCAGCCTGCTCTCCTGAATACTTACAGATATCCAGCCACAAAAGCCAACTGCTGCCACCATGGGCACCTGAGCAGGAACATTTTGCCCCTAGAATTGATTACCCTGTTACCTGGTGTTACCTCCTATCACTGCCTGAACTCTCTCATCACAGTCCTCACAAACAGTCATTCAAGTGTAAAAGAAGTAACAACATCTGCATCCCAATCCAAGACAGGAAATCCATGTATCCAAAGCCACTGTCTCAGATACAGGAAAAGTTTCCTTTCCTAAAACTCAAAACCACACTCTTAATTTCCCTCTCATCATCATTCTTAGAACACACTCAGAAAATGAGTGTGTCACTTTAAACTTTATCATGTTTAAGAGCTAAATCAACGAATCAATCACAATACTTAAAAACACATTTTATCAGAAAATACTCAACCATGGGAGTGGGCTAATGCTTGAAACAGAGTCCATGCAGCTATTAATTTATGGCTGATATTTCTGTCAGTAAGCCCTTAGCGTGGCAAATGACATTAAAAACTCATGTTGTCCTCATGAACTATAATAACTATTTACTTGGGTTTTGAAACTTTTCAGGAACATTTGTCTTGGCAATCCATGGTTTATAGAACAACCTTATTTTGCATAAGCATTCTGGAATGTGATCTGGTGATCATACAGAGGCATAGAGAGATTGCTGTGCTTGTCTGACCCACTGCTCTGCCTTAGGAGAAAGAGGAGGATACACAGCACAGGAGAACACACAGTAGAGGCACATATTAAAGTGTCCAGGACAGAGAGAAATCTGGAGAGTGAAGCTGCTGTGAGGGGGACACTTACAGAACCACACTGCTGCTCCAAATAGTTGAGCTGGCAAATAATCTTGATCTGTCTTACTGAAGAATGGAAGTCCAATTGCTTGGATATCAAGGCAGACCTACCTGGACTTTGAAGTACCCCATATAAATTGTTCCTAAATAGATAGTCATATTAAAGATGGCACCTATTTAGCTTGCTTAATCTACAGAGGTGAAAGAGAGAAAAATAATATGAGTTTGGAAACAAATTGAGGAGACATTCACTACAGTCCCCAGGGAAAGGGCACCCGTCACTTGATCCTGCAAAGGTGATTTTTTAAGGACACTAAGTCTTGTTTGATTTAAAGATCATTGTTTCCTGTGACATCAGCAAAGTATGGGTTAAGTTTCAAACCTGGCCCATAAAGGAAGAAATACAATCACCAGAGACAGGGAGACCACCCCATCACACTGGTGCCTTCTCTTAGGAAATCTACCCCAATGGGACAACTTCACTTTGACATCTAATAGTCCCTCATATAAACCCACAGAGACATATTCTTCTGACTCTTTTTGATGCACTCAAAAAGAAAGCACCAAAGGAATACAATATTCTGACCTGGCCCCATAACCTATTTCTCTTCTTACCAGTCTATTTATGTTCTGCAAAACACAGAGAATCACTTTCTTGGCTTCATTCTCTTTTGCTCCCCCTCTAACTCACCCTGTTGTAGTGCACGGGGCAGTTTCCCAGATGGCCAGAACGACTCCAAAATGGAGCTTTCAGGATAACACCAGCACTTGAAACAGCAATGCCTGCATTAATCACAGACACAAGTCACACAAAGCAGCTGAGCCTCACCCCCAAACTGTGCACATCTCAGGCATTAGGGTTCTGGGAAGCAGGACGATGGAGAGTGGGGGGCAGGGGCAGGGTAAGGACTGACCTTGCAGCAAAACCAGGTGCAGCAGCTCAGCATGAAATGTCTTCAGGAAATAACAGTATAGAGTATTCTAATCAGGTGGATAGTTACCA